>BMAW01087505.1:11131-39334 GCA_019974015.1 Nephila pilipes
GCCATCATATATTTATCAAGTTACTAGTAATTATGAAATATAAATTTTAAAAAAAATTGATAAATTTGAAGTATTTTTAAGTATTTATTACATCGATATGTTAAATAATTCTCAAAAAGAGAAACTAAGCAGTAATAATAAAAATTAGCTGAATTATAATATAAAACAAGAAAATAAAAATTGGGCGTAATTATGTGTTTGAGATACACCTCAAATATGTCAACAACTGCCCAATTACATTGCTTTCTGTATAAGTTTTTCATTACATAGAAAAACAATCCAGCCTACTGATATAAAACGCAAGTATCAAAACTAAAACGAAATTTAATAAAAAAAAATTGATAAACTTGAAATGTTTTTAAGTATTTATTACATCGATACGTTAACTAATTCTCAAAAAGAGAAACTAAGCAGTAACAAAAAAAATTAGCAGAATTATAATATAAAACAAGAAGGTAAAAATTGGGCGTAATTATGTGTTTGAGATACACCTCAAATATGTAAACAATTGTCCAATTACATTGCTTTCTGTTTAAGTTTTTCATTACATAGGAAAACAATCCAGCCAACTGGTATAAAACGTAAGTATCAAAACTAAAACGAAATTTAATTATAAGAGACCACATCTGAAGCAAAACACTCAATCATAATTGCTATCAGAAAAAACAAGTTTTTTTTATGGCATAACAAGTTAAAGTTCAAAATGTAAAATAATGGACTATAGAATATTATATTCCCCATTATGTTATAAAATATAAAGGGCTTAAATGGCTAATGACAAACGGATACAATAAAGCAATTAAGCATAAAAATTTAGACAAAAACTTTAAGGCGAAACTTTTACGAATACAATAAAGCAATTTAGCATAAAAATTTAGACAAAAACTTTAAGGCGAAACTTTTCGATTTGTTTCGTTTCAATTACCATGGAATTAAAACATCACAACGGATTATTAGGGATGGACCACCACGCAATTTCTAATAACAGTAAAATGACAAAAACTACATATAAATTCACATATCCTTCTTTAAACGGATGCAACCTATTATATAAAGTAGATAATTTTCCGAATGCGCATAATTTTTGTAGATTTCACATCAGCAACTGACTAGCTTAACACAATCTGTTGTTTCAATAGCCAAAGATTATTGAATGTTGTTTATATGTAAGCGATGAAAATATTAATCAGTAACACAAAGAAACAGAATTAGAAAAGTGCGACAAAAGAAGATATACTAATAAAAATTTCACAGAAAGGGTAAAAATAACTTACGTTTCAGAAAATAAAAGCCACTAACAGAACTAATTTTGTTTCAACTAAGTGACAATCCTCGTCTGAAAAGAAAGCCCAGTGATCCAACGGAAATACAATTTCAAAAAAAAAATAAATAAATAAGAAGACAACGAATGATCATTGGCTGCTTATTCATTCCGGGGAAAAGAAAGGGGGGAAGGGAATATTCTTTTCAAATCTTCTATATATATATAAGCGAAATACCACTGACTGACTCATCACGTATCTCTAAAATATACAACCGATTGAACTTGAAATTTGATTTTCAGTTACTCCATTTTGTGGTGTGCAGACACTCACTAAGAATGGATTTTGCAGAATTCTTATCGAGTATGATTTTATCCGTTAATCTTTCTTACCCATAAAGTTATGTCATTTTGGCATTCTATCTCAAAATGAATAATGATAACACATAAACGGAATATTTTTTTATATGTATTCTGTGCATTGCTACCATAGTTTACTTGGCGGGATTTCTGCGTGAAATGATAGTTTAATATGGAGGCGCTGATGGTGGTATTGGCAAGGCAGGATTTTGAAAAATACTAAAATTTCAACTTCTTACGAGTAGCGCACCAGGCAATCCGCTGAATGAGGATGCATTGTGAGTTATCATATATAATGTAAATGTTGAGCTAGAAATTCCCTACATTTAAGTTGACCAAATATCTTCATCCCAAGTCGAACATTCAATGACTTACATTGTGTTACATTAATAGCTATCTATGGTACTAGACTGATTTCTTCAGTTCTTGCTGAGCAAAATAGTATTTTAATGTTGTAGAACCTAGACTTGATTTACAAATTTATGAGAAGAAGTATTTTGTTATAATGATTGTAGTAAATATTGTTTAAGAAATCTAAACGCTATCATATACTAAAGTTATTGAAGTTGACTTTTAACAAAATGAATAATGAAGTTTGTTATTTGCTTTAATTGATAAAATAAATAAGTAGCTGTCAAAATATTTATTTTGATGTACATTAACTGTAACCTGATGTAAATATACAAAGAATTTTGTTTCTGTATTTTGTCAATTTTAGTTTTGGTTTCACAAGGAAATAAACGTTTTGTTTTTAAAATGGCTGGATATTTTATCGTTTTCAAATACATAATTATTTTAATGCTATGAATTTTTTTAAAACTATTCTGTCTATTCAATTGCAGTTCAAGATACTGCTAGCTGTGCGCTTATCCTTTACAATAAGATTAACATGTATGGGTGATTTTTCTATCTTTTATTATATTTTATTTTTTTGTAGTATTTTTGTTGATTTTAAATAATTTGGATTAAAATTAAATTTCGGATATATTTTAACTTGAAAGATTTCATTGTAGGTTAATATAAATTGATTATTTCATATTTACTTTCGTAGTTTCTTAATATATGAGATGTTGAATATATTTGGATCAATGTAAATACCTATAACTAAGTTTTTAAAATTCTTGGCATTGGAGCATGTTTATGTTCTTCTCTGTCTTTGCTGGTGTTCGGTGTCACATCGATGGCGTATAAAATGAGAAATATTATTGTTTCTCACGTGTTTAATAACTGGGATCGGTTTAAATGCTACATCCACCAGGCCCGCCTCATATTCTTTATCTAAAGATTGGTACACCTATAATGTTGTTGCGTAATTTAAATCCTCCTAAATTATGTAACAGCACCAGACTCAAAGTTAAAAAACGTAATAGAAGCGACTATTTTTACAAGAAAGTATGAGGGTGAAAAAGTATTCATTCTAAGAATACCACTAATTCCATCAGATTATCATTTTGAATTTAAGCGTTTGCAGTTTCCAGTTAGAGTTTGTTTTGCGATGACTATCAATAAAGCACAATGGCAGAGTTTAAAATTAGCTGGTGTAGATTTACAAAGTGACTGCTTTTCACATGGTCAATTTTATATGGCATGTTCAAGAATTAGTTCACGTGAAAATCTAATCATCCTTCAACCAGAAAAATGAACGAAGAATGTTGTCTACAGAGAAGTTTTGGAAATGTAGACATATTATTTCATATTTTTTTTTTTATAATTAACTATTTCTAAAGTTAGAATAAGATAAAATAATAATGAATGTAATAATTAAGATAAATAAATTGATATAATAAAAAATAAAAATGTAGTTGTCATTCTCAAAAATTGCCCTGCATACAAAATAAAGATAATAGAAATGTAATACACAAAAAAGAATTGATTCTATAGGTTTAAAAAATAATAAAATATATATAAAAATGTATTTTTATTTTTATGTTGTCAATATTTACATGGTCCCGCCATGTAGAATAATGGGAACGCATCGCACTACACAGTACCTCATGGATGATGCGGAATTCTGTCCAACAACAGATTTACTTACTAAATTACATTTTCATTGATAAACTATTAACAATTAAATACTTTTCTCATATATTTGAAAGTCGTGAATAAGCATTATTACAGACAATCGAGTTCTTAAGATTTTAAATTCAGATTATAATTATCGTTTAAAAACTGAAAATTTTCTTGATATTTTACGTATAGGTTCCAAAATATAATATTATCGTCTGCCCAGCGGAGCGGGCGGGTATCAGCTAGTCTATATATATATAAGCGAAATACCACTGACTGACTCATCACGATATCTCTAAAACTATACAACCGATTGACTTGAAATTTGGTACAGTTACTCATTTTGCAATGTAGACGCTCACTAAGAACGGATTTTATGGAATTCTTAACCAAAATGTAGTTATCATCGGTTAATCTTTTCTTACCCAACAGTTATGTCATTTTGGCGACTTTATCGCGAAAAATTACATGACCAACGCCAAACGGAATATATTTTTTTAAATGTATACTGTGTATCGCTACCAATTAAGTTTACTTACAAGATTTGCGCGAGCGAAATGGAAAAATACCAAATAATTTAATATTGAAGCGCTGATGGATGATTGGCAAGATTTTGGAGAAGAGGCTCTTTTTTGCAAAATATCACCAAATATCTTCCACCGCCAAGTAGAAGCATTTCAATGACCTTGCATTGTGAATTTTAAAAAGCTATACTATGGTAACCCCAGCTGATTTCGCTCGCCAGCTGATTTCGGTTTTGCTGAGCAAACGATAATTTTTATTGTTGTGGAACCTAGGCAAAGTTTTAAATTTATGAGAAAAGTATTTTATTATTAATAATGATTGATAAACTACATTTGTAAATCTAAACGCAATCTAACCAAGTTATTGAAGTTGGCTTTTAACAAATGAATAACAACGGTATGTTATTCATGTCATTAATAAAAAAAATAAGTAGCTATCAAAATATTTATTTTGATGTATGCATTAATTGTAACCTAATGTAAATATCATGCAAAAGTTTTGTTTCTGTATTTTGGTAATTTTTAGTTTTTGTCTTCTAGGAAATAAACATTTTTCATTTTTTAAAATGGCTGGATATTTTATTGTTTTCAGAATACAGAATTATTTTTAATGCTATGATTTTTAAGAGCTATTCTGTCTATTCAATTGCAGTTCCAGATATGCTGCTACCGTAAGAGTTATCCTTTTGCAAAAAGGATCACGTAATACGGGTGACTTTTTGCTAAAATTTTTTATTATACTTCCTTTTTTTGTTAGTATTTTTTGTTGAATTTTAAAATAATTTGATTTAAAAAAGTTAATTTCGGTTATATTTTTTAACTTGAAAAGTATTTCATTGTAGGTTAATAAAAATTGATTTTTCATATTTACTTTTCAGTTATAGTTCTTAATAATGGATGTTGAATATATTTGGATCGATGGAATACCTACTCCTTTCAAAGTTTTTAAAATTCTTGGCGACGGAGCATGTTTATTTTCGTCTCTGTCTTTGCTGGTGTTTGGTGACATATCGATGGCGTATAAAATGAGAAATATTATTGTTTCTCACGTGTTTGACAACTGGGATCGGATTAAATGCTACACTCAAATGCTATCTGGCCCCCCTTATAATACTAACAATTTATATTTTACCTAAATATGTAAACCAAACACGTATGGATCTATTTGCTAAATTATGGCGGCGGCAGAGCTATTTCCCTATCAGTTCGAAGTTTATCAAGGTGGCTGCCTTATAGCTTCTGTTGGGGAAACAATTCAGGGGGAAAAAATATTACGTTTTATGGGAAACTGTAATAGTTGTCATTTTGATGTTTTATTTAAATAGTTGGATTAACAAATAGAAGTAAAGTTAATCCTGGTTATGATAATGTGAAACAAAATGAAGAAAATATGTCATCTTTAATGTTTCAGCCTCAAGAAAATGTGTATGTATTAGTTTCAAAGACTCAATCAATATCTAACATTGATTTTTCAAGTTCAAGGGAATCAATTATTAATGATGTAATATCTCTTCAACTAAATAAAGGTAAAAGAAATGAAGAAAAAGATTCACAAATTCAATTAGATGTAAACAAGTAAGACCAGCTGCTACAAAATATATTCAAAGTCATCCTGAAGAACATAGAGAAGCTGCTTCAAAATATACTAAATGCCATCCTGAAGTACATAGAGCGTAAGAAAATACTTTTCTAATACCCCCCACGTGAATCAGGCAGCTGTAATTAAATACAATGATAAAAGATCAAAAGTTAATTTAGCGCCATGGACTTCCAAAAATTTGTCTGGTTTTAAATATGAAATATATATTGACTATTCAAATGATAAAATTGTCAGTATCGGAAAACGTTTGCCCTGTTTGAGGTGCCGTGCTTTAAAAGGATCGAAGAACCTCCAGGAATGTGCTGGAGTGGTGGTCAAGTCCTGCTTCCTGTTATTAGATCCTTCCCTGAACCTTTGAATAGTCTTCTTAGCCATAAGGATCAGCTTTCATAACATTTTCTTTCTACAATTCGCAAGTATAATGGATGTTTTCAGATGACGTCATTCGGAGCAAAAGAATTGAAGGAAGGAAATTTTATGCCAACATTTAAAGTCCAGGGCCAGGTATACCACAGGATAAGTAGCCTATTGGCTGAGCCTCCTCAACAACCTTCTTTTCTTCAGTTTTACTTTCTCTTTGATGATGAATGTGAAAGAAACATTCATTGTGGTATTTTCCCAGGTGTTAAGCCAGAATTAGCCAATTACAAAAGGAGCTACATGAACATAACAGGTATATTCACGATTTCAAAGCTGCTGTTGATTCAGTTCCTAAAGACCAAAAGGAGTTCAAGGTTATAATTAATGCCGATAAAAAAAACCATCTGGAGAACACAAAGGTCGTTTCAATGCTCCAATTTTCTTGATATTTTATGTATAGGTTCCAAAATATAATATTATCGTGTGCCCAGCGAAGCGGGCGGGTATCAGCTAGTGATTTATAATGACGGAATATACTTTTCATTTCGTTCTGTGTTCATATTTAATGTCAAGAATTATGTTTTAAAAATTCTAATTATTTATCAAGAATTATGTTTTAAAAATTCTAATTATCGATCAAGAATTACAATTTTAATACGAATTTATAAAAATTCTAATACGAATCCAACGAATTCGTCATCAGAAACGTGTGTTTTTGAAATTTACTGCGAAAAATTTCGCATTAAATATGTAAGAAATTGCTTCGTTTTTTCCACTTGTACTATTAATTTATCTTTAAATTTTTTTTTATCAGAAAAAAATAAGTTTCAAACGTTTTTGAAAGTGATATAACTTTTTACTCTAAATATGCTACAAATTACTCTGCATAATAATTTATACACTTGAAACACACTTGGTATTTTAGTAAGTAAAGGCTCTATAAACAGCCCTTTACGATTTTGAATGAAAAATATTGTCTGAATAACCTTCAATGTTTACACTACTAGTTTTTCACAACAATATAATAGAATATTTTTCCAATTTGAAATTTATGCAGCAAGACGACAATATAAGAATAGCATCAAATTTTATTAGCATTTAATTGTATGGTATTTTTAAAGTGCTAAAAGTATAAACGATATTACAAAAAGTATTAAAGTAAACAATTTGGATGCTTTTGGTTGAAAAATGGTGGATATTGAGAGGAACGGTAGAAAAAACCCACTAAAATCAAGAATTAATTTCACATTTTTGCAAGAAATCAAGGAATACCCTTGAAAAATTCTCGATTTATTGTTGTAGCGATTCCAGCCGAGTTAAAAGAAAGATCTGAATTAAAATTTAATCCCGGAATAAAATTTAGCCCTGAAATTTAGATTAAAGCTTTTAAAAATTGATAGATACTTATGTAGAATGCAAAATTTCAATTCAATATTTAAAATGATTATACCAATTATTTTAGTTCAAAATTATCTGTATTATTCAACAGGTCTTAAGGTTATCTACTTGGAAAAATTCTACAAAAAAATAAATAGTTATTTGGTATCGAATAAATGTTTCAGCTTAAAATAACAGGCATTTTAACTTAAGAATTTGTGACAAATTTCGAAATTTGTTTAGTTCCGTCATTCGCGGGGAAATAATTAAGTGGAATGAAAATGAAGTATCGGAAATGTTTGATAAAAAATACTAAATAGTCCACTTCTCTCTCATCAAATCTTTTTAAGAAAGTGTAATAAATGTAATAATGAAATCGCGAAATTCGTATTATTACATATCAAGGGGAAATTTTCAATTTATTTAAAGCCCTTCATCCGAATAGGGACAGAAATATTATAGGACAATAGGAGATGACAGGAAAGTGCTGAAAAATTCTGGAAAACATGTGGTTGTATACATCCAATAAAAATAACAATTAGTTGACTCCATAAACGATATAAGTAATTTAAAATGACAATTAATAAAACACTAAATTAAGGAGACCAATTTTTTTTTTTTTTACGAAAGGAGTACGAATGGAATTTTATTAGATATGGTGATTGCGAAAAAAAAATGAGTCAGCTCCATTCGACTATATATTATTTAAAATGTATTACATTCATTTTAATTCTTAAAATCATATTTTGCAAACTTTATAAAGATAGTGAAATATTTATAATTGTAAGATGTACTCTACTGTTGGAATGAAAGCAAGCCACCCCCTTTCGAATATCTGAGACGCATTTTATATACAATCATAGCTTCTTCTCAATTTTCTTAAGACTTGCTATTCGAACCTCAAAGCGACTGAAATATAAATATACTTGTGCGTTGGTAATTATGATTTCAACATCGAGTGCCGTGGATCAAGAAGCTGTATTAATAGAGTTTGATAAAATGCTCGTATTGCAACCAATTCACAGAATATTTCTCTTGAGCAGACTTTTAATTTTGTGTGTATATTATTGATACGTTCTCCCTTACGTCTACCAAAATCCATATTCGTCTACAAAACGATGAAATTTCTGAATTCAAATTATTTTCTAATATAACACAAAACAATTGATTTGATAAAATTTTGGAAGTTTCTCCTTCAACAGACAGTAAATTTAAAATCTTAAGAGACGAATGACACTTTTAATGTTGAAATATGAGGTGTGGCTATTAAATTACGAGATTGACGCTGCTACAGAAGAAGTACGCATGCGCCAAACGCCAAAGACGGACAGCTGTTTAGCGTCAAGCCTTCTCTGTCGAATGCAGTGCTTCTCGCTTCTTTAAACAAATTCGTATAGCCGAAGCCTTTGTTCGCATTAGTTATCTTTTGTTTTGTCGGAAAATAAGTGAGCAACGAATTGTGAAATTTCACTTGAAACTATTGGAAAAATCGCTGCTGAAACTTATAATTTATTGAAAAAAGTGTATGTCAATTAATGTTTATCGCGTGTGCGTGTTTTTGAATGGTTTAAGCATTTTCAAGATGGCCGAGTAGACATTGAAGATAATTCACCACTGGGTCGCTCTTTCACGTCAAAAACGGATAACAAGATCGAAAAAAAATCGGTAATCTGCTTCCCTCTGAACGTCGATTAAACATTCGTGCAATTGTAGAGAATATGGGTTTAGTTTTTATTAACGTCGCACTAGAAGCAACATGAGGGCTATTGGTGACGGACCTCGTAATTTTGAACCACGGTCAAGTGACAAGGACGACACCTAAGCTGGCACACCCCTCTCCTAACTTCCACACCACGCCAACTGGTAGACTTTCAACCCCGACAGGTTTAACGTGCATCAGCCCGGGCTACACGGCGGGTTTTTGGTGGCCAAGGATCGAACCCGCGACCGAAAGAAAACCGCTGGCCACTAATCCGAAGCCATGACCACTAGGCTACCGCGGCCCTCATTGATTACTAAAGAGACTCGGAACACAAAAGCAGTTAAATTTACAAAGACTGTAGGAATTGACAAAAAGAATCCAAACAGCAAATTTTTTCACCAAGACAATGGGCCACCTCATTCCACACTGTCTGTCAAGAGGTTTCTAGCCAAGTACAGCATTCCAGTGTTAGACTATCCGCCTTATTCGCCGGATCTTGTGCCAAGCGACTTTTATCTGTTTTCTAAAAAGAAATCTACATTAAAAGGAAAATGATTTGAATCCGTTGAAGCTGTGTAAGAGAAAGCAGCACGAGTCCTGAAAGAGCCGGCAGAAGACGTCCAGCACTGTTTCGAGCAATGGAAGATTCACATGGAGCATTGTAGGGATAGAAGAAGAGTGTATATCGAAGGTGATAACAAGTAAACATATATGAAATCAAAAGAAAATATTCGATTGAGTCAGTCTCGTTACTTAATTGATATTAATCTTATCTTTCTCAAATTCGGTATAATTTTATTTCTTTGTGGTGATATGAATCTGATAGAGCAAATGCAAGTGATACGATCTCAAATCTTCTAATAGATTCTTGTTTTCTCAAATCTGCAAACAGTCTTGCAAAATTTATTAAACAGTCCAAATATTATTGACTCGCGTTTAATTCTCGCACAAGAAAATACTGCCGACTCTTTTTTTAATTTGGTAGAACAGCTCATATTTGTAAGACTGGCTATGAATGATAGCAATAAAAGTACCCTCCAGGATTGCTAATTTTTTTATTTGATTCAAACGTATCAATTTTAAAAATGTAGCTAGTTTGAAAATTGAAGCCCCTACTTCATGAGATGTTTTATATTTATTAGCATTAATGGACATTTCTATTGAACTTCGTCCACCAACAGCAATAAAAAATTTCTGCATTGTAAATAGTGCATTTAACCACAGAATCGTAATTTTTTTTGTTGTCTATGACAAATAGAATTTTTTTAAAAAACTTTTCATTGAAACGATTCTTACACCTCTTCGAACCACTCATATTGCATCCTAAAAATGTTTTTATTTAATTCTTCCACTAGTAATATTTACTTAATAAAAGATTAAACTTTTTAAAAGATTATACTTTTGTGTCAAATTTACATTTTATTATAAAAATTAATTAATTGAATCTTTGAATAAAATGTATAATTGAAACACTAAGATTTATAATGAAAATATGACTGAATAAATGCACATGTACTCAAAAGGAATGAAAAATGGGAAAAAAAAAAACAGTTTTAGAATTTGTTCCAAGTTTGCAAAACTTAGTGAAAGAAAATCATGTTTTAATGAGACGAAAGTGTTTGTTTTCTGCTGCATAGTAAATTAAATCTTAGTGAAATATTTAGCACTCGTGAATGTAAAGCATCTTCATCGTTTTTTAGAAACAACGCTTGTTAAATCCAAGTATCGTTTGAACGATATTTGGATTTAACAAGCGTTAAAGCTGAAAAGCCGTTTCACTGGAGTATGTAGAACTGAATGGCGAAAGAACGTTTAACGGCATTTCAGAAATTGCGAAAAATTTAGCTCTATCTCCAATCAAGAATGTTTGTGAAAAGTTTTAACCTTTCGACAGTTATAACTTTTTGAAATCAAAATTCGAATGAATCATTTTCCACCTTATTATTCCACAAATGCATATTTTTCAAACTAAAACCTTCTATTTTATCCTTTAAAGTAAATATATTACTATTTTTCCCCTGAAGAGATAAGTTGATATCGTTTAGCTTCTTTAATTCTTTTAGATTTTTTTTTTTTTTTTTTTTTAACCCCTGTACGTACGAGTTTTCTCAACGAACGTTTAAAAAATGAAATAATTCGATCTATATAATCAAAATGAAGGCCAACACAATTAAAACAGTAACATTTTTGGTTGGTCATCATTATTAGAAAATTAAATACATAAAATATTGAAGTAATTCATACAGCTGGCAAATTTAAGGAAAAAAAGCAGCATACAGAAATAAATCAAAAGGATAAATTTAAAAAAATCCTGAAAATTGCCTTTTATATATAAAAAAAACCGTGGAATAAAATATAACATTGAAATCAATCGTGCTATTTTGTACTTGAAAATGAGTAAATCAATCCATCGCAATATATCAGCTCTATCTTTGTACTTTTGATAGTTTTCACTATAGGATATTAAGAAAATAAAATTTTATGTCTATGTATTTGAATATGGTAGTAAATGTGAGGAGAGAGCTTAGTAAAATTAATTATCGATCAGAACTACAATTTTTTTTGAAAATGAATGAAAAAAAAACTAATGTAGAGTAGACTGCAAAGAAATATTCTTTTAGTATGAAATAGTTTATATATATATCCTCGAAGCTATAATCCTTAATCCACTTAGAGGGTCTGACAACAGTTCCCTTCCAAATCGAACTCAAGATCGAAATAAATAAAAATCATAATTTGCCTGAATACCTACGCCAATTTGCTCTTGAAATCATCGTGGCCGCGGTAGCCTAGTGCTCATGATCGCTCCCGGTGGGTTTTGTCGAGTATTGGGTTCCAGCCTTGATTCCACTAAAAACCGAAGTGCAGCCGGGACTGATGCATGTTAAATCTGTCGATGCTCAAAGTTCTCCCATTGGCGTGGTGTGGAAGCTTGGAGAGGGAAATGTCCACTCAGGTGTTGTTCTCGTCACTTAATCGAGACTCAAAATATGAGGTCCTTGTCCAATAGTCCTCGAGGTTTTATTACTCGCTTCTTTACTGGTCATGGTCCCTTCCTTTTGTTATTTAATTCGTTTCAATTTAAAAAATACAAATTTATGTT
Organism: Nephila pilipes; assembly: GCA_019974015.1. Lineage (NCBI taxonomy): Eukaryota > Metazoa > Arthropoda > Arachnida > Araneae > Nephilidae > Nephila > Nephila pilipes. Next base: position 23,426 of record BMAW01087505.1, read on the forward strand.
CCTGTAGCCCTGTTAGAAAATCAGACCACTACGTTTTCTCTTTCCCTTTTACCAAAAGTTTTCATTTAAACTGTTCTTCTATTGATGCTTAACTTATTTGACTGAAAGCCGGGCGTAAAAATCCTAAGTTACATTTCAAGTTTAAATCCTGTATTCTTACGGCTCGCAAAAGTAGACAACAAATTTTATAATTGTTTCAATATTTGGTTACATTTCTAAATTTTCAATTTTCCTTATTGTGTCTTTATAATTGTATACTTAGTATGTATGTATAAATTTTTGTTTTGTGCTTCATCTCAGAATATTTCAGTTTTCCTTTTTTGTGCATTACTTGTACCAAAGTTGGCGCCGGTGGAACAGCTGTTGGCATGAGTCATAGTATCGGTGTCCGTTATTAGCAGGAAATGATGACGTCAGTGGAATACAGATTGATATACATTCAAAAAAAAAAAGGAAGCATTACAAGAATGACGTCACACTCTGTAAACACATTGTTAGCTTTTATTTATTTATTTTTTTAATTTTGAAATTAAGTATTATCTTTTGTTCTTTGCTTAAACATGTACTGTTATTTCTGTCCCTTTATTGTTGCAAAAAATTGTAAATTTTTTTCTTCGTTTTGTCAATAAATACTGAGTACGTGGATGATTATTTCCCGTGGAAGAGGTGTGTATAGTTATTTAAGCTCTTTGGGTGAGCTCGGTACCTTTGGACATTCTGTTAATTGTCCTCGAATTGTTTCTCAGAGCTACTTAATAAGCAACCACAATTAATCTATTTCGTATTAATTAAATGAAAAACATGAATCCCCCCCCTAAAATGTGTAAAGTAATCATATATAGAAATTATACAGTCTTAATTCATTAAAATATCTTTGAGGTTTCGTTCGAGAAATCTGTAGAACAAGTGAATCATTAGTTGGTCGTTTAGTTTTATTAACGTCGCACTAGAAGCAACACGAGGGCTATTGGCGAAAGACCTCGTAATTTTGAACCACGGTCAAGTGACGAGGACGACACCAGCTGGCACTCCCCTCTCCTAATTTCCATACCACACCAACGGGAAGACTGTAAGCCCTCAACAGATTTAACGGTGTTCTGAATGGATAATGGGTTAACTGCGATAGGTGGAGCTAGGTGTTGTTTGTGTCTATGGGAATTGGCATTTCTTAAAATTAATCCCTAATCCATATTCTTTGGCTACTTCTAAAACGAGTTTTAATTTCTCTACACCTTCTTCATTACAGGCCGGTATAATAAAATCATCTACATAAATTACAACAATATTTTTTCGCATTAAATTCCTAAATATATGATAAATAAATCTCTGAAATACACTTGGCGACGTCGAAAGTCCGAAAGGAGCTCTCAAAAATTCATAGAAACCGGAATGTGTAATAAAAGCTAAATATTTTGTACATTTTTCTTCAATGGGAACATGAAAAAATTCGTTTTTGAAGTCAATCGTTGTGAAGACTATTGCTTCGCTCAAATGATCTAAAACTTCTATTTGAGGCATAGGAAATGAGTCTAATAACTTTTTTATTCAACTGCCTAAAATCTACACACAAACGCGAAGAACCGTCTTTCTTAGAACCGTAGTCAAAACAATCGGTGACGCATAATTTGAACACGAATGTCTTAATATTTTATTTTTTAACCACTCCTCAATTTGATTATCAACTATTTTTTGTTCTGCAAAAGATATTCTCCTGGGTCGTTGTGAAACTGTGGTTTCATCTGTCAATATAATATTCATTTTTATTTCAGTGCTACGAGGCTTTTGATTTTGGCAATAATTCATGACCAAATCAGAAACAGTATTACGTAATCCCTTCTCAGCAATATGGGATAAATCTATCTCTTCAGTCACATCCGCTGAAATAAAAAACAAAAAACTTTCTCCTGAGGGGGAAGAGTTGCATTGCGCAATAGTCCGATCCCCAGCTGTGGGTGAATTTGGTAATAACTCTGCGCTTGCAGGGGGGGAGGAATTGCGTCTCCTATTAACTGTTGACAGACCGCCGCACATAATTCTATGTTCTGATTTCCATCTAAAGAAAAGTTATAACTAGCTGTTTCGGCTTCTACAACATTTCCAAAACAACTGTTTTTGTTTTTGTGGGAAAAAGTTTTTTATTTATGATTATTAACTCACTTCCTGAATCTTTTAAAAATTTTATTTTTTTCCCGTCTACGAAAATATCAACGAATTCCAATTTATTGCGAGGGATACTTTTTGGTGTAGATATGATACCGGATGTTACAAAATGATTACTAATTTCTTTTTTCATTCTTTTCAAAGCGCTTTGGACAGTTCCGAGCGAAATGAAAAGATTCTCCCCTCCCGCCACAGACAAAACAAATTTTCTGTGGTTTCGTATTTTGTTTTGTGTTTCTGCGGAATGAGAGAGAGAGAGTCATTCTTCCTCGCCTGTTTTAAGTCTATAGCTTCATAAGTTTCGCTGCGCATTTTTTGATGATGGATTTCAGACAATGATTTATCCCGCGATGAATGAAATAAATCGCATTGACGACCTAATTCAGTTGGCGAAAGCCATGTATTAGATTCTCGAATTCCTATATATTCTTTCGTTTTGAAATCCAAGGTTTCATATAATTTATCTGCAACCATTAAATCACATAACCTTTTAAAATCCTTTTTTATTTCCCTTACTTGACAATAGTGTAACGTTTGTGACATATCCAACTGTGACATAACAGTTGGGGATTCGTAGCTATTTCGGCAGCTTGTGAAGATTGGGGAGATTCGCCGACGAGAAGCCGTTGGAGGTCGATGGCCTCAAAGAGCGTCAGTCCCTGCTTGGTTCCCGGTCCAGACGGACTTCTTGGTACCTCCTGTCACATATTTTTGTATAATAGCTGTACATAATCACATTAAATATTTTAAACTTAAAAATGAGAATTTACCTATTTACTTAATAACATAATAAATTATCTTCAAACGGTACAATAGTAATCGAATGTTGCAGTTAATCGCGATGCGAATTGTACATGCGACTCATTAGGTAAGCGTTGAGCGTTTTTAAAGTTACGCAAATATTCCCTAGGTGTCGGCTGAAATTCAGCTAAAATTAACTCTTTTAGTTTTTCATAATCCGACAATTCCTGGTCAGTCGCATACGTTAAAACATTATTGGCTTTAACCCCTAGCAGATTGATAAGTAAATCGGCCTGTAGGCCATTTGGCACTGCTTTCGTTGCGAATGCTTTCTCTAAGGAAGTAAAAAACAAATGCAATGCCTTGGGTTTCTCAGTGTTGAATACTTAAAACGCCAGGGTTCAATAATTACGTCGTTATGCCAAAACTATAGAAATTTTATTTGCTGACACTCGTTAACTACAAGAAAAAACATAGCGTCTCTCGCTCGGGATTATCAATTGCTGAATAATCCAATATACTTCGCGTGCTACTACTGCAGCGCCACACAGTTGCCACTGAGTAAAATACATATCTCTAACACTAATAATTTTGAGTGGATTCACAACATTCTCCCACCTTTGGAGTAATATTCTTTACAATTTACTCAAACAATACACACAAACATTATCAAAATACACTATATACTTAGAAAAAATGAAATACAGAAAACACTTACAGTGAAATCGGAATGAACTTTTACATTACATAATTATTTAGCAGGAGTTTTAACTACTCTACCAATACTAGTGGTTAAAGGAATCGGCTCATCCCCAGTTTTCACTACTGGGTTTTCCAACTCTAGCCGATAGTTTCCGCACTGGTCGTAACAACTCTGAATTCTCAGTTTTTATGAGAGCATCTCGACCAGGAATTACTTTTAGAACTCGAGCTAGATTCCAATACGAACGTCTTTTATTATTATCCTCAAGCAGAACAATTTCATCCAACTTAATTGGTTGGGTATTATAAATTTTAATAGAATGTTGTCGTAACTGTCCTAAATATTGACTTCAAAATTCTGATCTTAAAGTCTGGCGTAATCTATGTATGTATTTACATCTTTTATCAATATTATTAACACCAGGAACACTTGATATTGGTGTTTCATGAAGGAACTTTTCTGGCGTGATACTTGAGTCCTCATCTAAGTCCTCTGAAACATAGGTAAGAGGTCGGGAGTTTACAATTTGCTCGACATCACATAATATTGTTTGTAATTCCTCATAATCTAAAGACGCTCTGCCTAGAATTTTTCTTAGAATTGTTTTTACAATTTGAATTAAACGTTCTCACCATCCGCCCCACCAGGGGGCTGATGGAGGATTAAACATCCATTGAATTTCTTGTTCTGCAGCCTTAATACGAAGACCATTCCAGTCAACGGTTTGCAGAATTTTATCGGCACCAACAAAATTTTTGCCGTTATCTGAATAAATTGTACGTGGTCGTCCACGGCGCGCAATAAAACGGCTTAGTGATTGTAAAAAGGATTCAGTTGATAAGGAAGTGACCAACTCTAGGTGCACGGCTTGATACACCGCACAAGTAAATAGTACGATGTATGCCTTTCTACCATCTTTCAAATACAAAGGACCGGGAAGATCACACCCTACGACTTCAAATACATTAGCATCGCAAACCCTATCATTCGGTAAAATTCCTGGGATTATCTCACATTTTTTAGCATTGAACCTTTGACACTTGACAAATTTATTTATGCAATTTCGTATCGTTTAACGTGATTTCAAAATCCAATACCTCTATCTTAAATTAGACATTAACAATGAAGTACCGGCATGTAATAAATCCTTATGTACACTTATTATCAATAATTTTACAACAGGATGATCACTAGTCATAATTACAGGAAACTTAAAATCATATTTATCATCCCTGTAAACGACATTAGACTTAGCTCTTATAAGACCATGACAGTCCATTACTGGTCTTAGTTGTTTCAGTTTTTCATCATTTTCACCCTTAAAAGATTCTTTTTTGAATCAGTAACATTAAGGTTCTTTCTCCTCTTTCTATCTCTTACAAAGATAAATACTTAGAAAGATTTTTATCTGTATTTCTTACATTATTACAGAACCTTAAAATCCAAGCTAACATTCTGACTATTTTCTTAAATGAAGAAAAATATCTGTAATACCAATTAACATCCTCTTCATTTATTACCAAAGTTGTTATAACGGTTTTTCGAACATCGGAATTAACCAAGTCTTCCCGCGGTGCTTCAGTAGACTTAGCCAGTTTTCCTCCCTCTCACGCAACCAAATAGGACCCTCCCACCATTTACGTTCAATTAACTGTTCCACAGAACATCCTCTGGATAGTAAATTAGCGGGGTTAAGAGTACCTGAAATGTGGTTCCACATAGAAGGAGAAGTCAGTAAACGTATTTCAGAAACCCGATTATGAATGAAGGTTCCCCAGTTTTGGTTACGTTATATCCAACACAAAGCTGTAGTTGAGTCAGTTCAACAATAAACATCGAGCTTAGATAGATCAAGACCTTTAATTATAGAAGTGAGTAATCTAGATCCTATGCTACAAGCTAAAAGTTCCAGACAGGGAAATGTAATGGGTTTTAAAGGGGCTACTCTAGACCTTGCTTGCACTAAACTAATTCTCACCTCATCGCCTTCTTCCACTCTGATAAATACACATGCACCGTAGGCCTTTTTGCTACTATCACAAAATAAGTGTAAAGTTATCGATTTACTTGTCGATTTTAGTCCAAACCACCTACTTATTTTTATATCTGAAAGTAAATGTAAATTTTTATACCAAGGCTTAAACTTATTAGCCAAATCTTCTGGGAGACTATCATCCCACTAAAGCTTAAAATTCCATGTTTCCCGCAAAATCGTTTCAGGGATTAACATGATAGGAGTTGTGTATCCTACAACGTCAAATACTTGGTGAGCTACAGCCAAAACTATTCTCTTAGTAATTGTTTCATTTGAATTAACACTAGCCTGTTCTATTTTGCAGGACAGTGTGTCCGTATCTGTGTGCCATTTTTGACCCAACACAGAAATACTGTCTTTATTGGAGGAATCTTCCTCGAAGATTTCATTGCTTATGTTTGACTTCTAACATCTGAGATTAAAATGACCCGATGACATGATTGATTTCGATTCCAAGAAAATTTTTCTAAGTTCAATCTCAGAATGCAAACTTGTCACACAGTTATCCACATAAAAAGATCTCTTAAGAATAGCCGCAATTTGCCTTAAATTTTCTGATAGCTTATCCAAATGAAATTTTAAAGTCTCAGCCAGCAAATATGGACTGCACGTAATACCTAAAACAACTCTTCTGTGTCGATACTCTTCTACTTGTTTGTGATTACCCTTATCAAACCACAGGAACCGTATAAAATTGCGATCTTTTTCTCTTGTGGCAATCTGTAGGAAAGCCTTCTCAATGTCAGAAGTAACACCTATGTAATTCATACGAAAGCGATTTAAGGTAGAGGGAATAATTTCAGTTAAATTTGGCCCAGTTGCTAAACAATCATTCAAAGAAGGGACACCAGGTAAATGATATCTAGCATTAAACACCGGTCTTATCTTAGTGGTGCTATTTTCTTTAATTACAGGCCTGTGAAGTAAGTAATGAACACCTCTTACTTCCTCAGTTGGTGTTTTCTCAATTATACCAAGATCTAACCATTCCTCAAAAACCTTACCATAATTATCAAAATTATTGGAATTCATTAGTTTTCTTTTTACACATGAAAGGTACTTTTCCGCATTAATCTTATTAATAGGCTAAACTGAATTATCTAAAACCCAAGGCAAAGCGATCTCATACCAACCCTCATTATCAACACTCAAAGTTTCTTCAAAATATTTCTGCGTATCCTCTTGTAACTAAGCTTTGTTTTTACTAACTGGAGGTTCCGTAATGCCCAAAACATCTAATCTCCATAAATCCCTTATACATCGCTCCTTTACAAGCAGTGACGTAATGAGAGAAGCCGAATTCTCAAAAGTTGGCTCAGTGCCGGATTAAACTTTCCCATAATCGCCCAACCTAGTTTTGTATTTATCGCCGTCAGACCACACTCAAGATTTACAAGTTTACCAGTTAATAATTTACCGGCAACATCAGCACCAATTAACAATTTGATTTCCTTATCAACCCTTAAATTATTGGTCTTAAGATCACTAATTTTTATTTTATGCAACTTAAGTTCGTTTAGCCAAGGACCAGATGGAATTTGTTTTAGACTAGAACAGATACATTTTTGACCTAAAACATTCAACTTACACTTATAACCATCATTAATGTCACTTAACTCAATTGAATAATTCTTATATACCGTCTCGGGGGATTCTACTCCACCGAACAATGATTGTTTGATTCTTGTTTCACCCATACACTTAATATTCATTTTTTTAACAACATCATCACTTAGATAAGATTTCATAGCACCTGAATCGTATACAGCTCTTATTAACATTTCTTTAGAACCATTCTTAATTTTAACTACAATAGTTTGCAAAAACACATCAGAAACTTCAATATAATTGTTGAGAGTGCTTGTTTTGCTTTCACTATCTCCATTTGAGAATTTTTCAGCTATTTGAGAATTTAAATCCGGACACAAAACAACAAAGTGTCGTTTCTTACACAAGGGACACTTGTGTTTAGATTTACACTGATTTGCTCGATGGTTATATTTGAGACAAACAAAACAAGCATTTCTCTTCTTAATAATTTCTTTTTTACAATCTAAGTTCATAGAATAAGCCTTATCACAATTCTCAGATAAATGAAATACAGTATCACAAAATATGCAAACAGGTTTCTTATACTTAAACTTATTATGATAAAAATTATTAGCATTATTATTAGCATTAAGCAATTCACAAGCAGTAGGAACATTTTTTACCTCAGTATCATACTTATTTTTCTTAACAACACATTTTTCAGGCCTTAAAACTTCACGAGTAATCTTGATTCTAAACTCTGTATCTACTTCCTTTTTAACAAACTCCATTAGTGATTCCAAATCACTCTTACCTGTTTCCGCAGCGGCATTTTTTTGTCTCTCCCATATCTTAATTAAATCGGTTGGGAGGGCAGATTCAACCAACGGGAACAACAGGAAAGTATACTTAGCCTGTGTAAGTCCTAGGGACTCAAGGGCACGAATTTGAGTTTGTAGTTTGTCGTACAGTGTCAGGAAATCTGTCTTCGTTTTGTCAGTAATGGCCAGTTTCAAGAGTTCTCGCACGTATATTTGTATCAATACGCTCTCTTTTCCAAAACGCTCCTCTAAATATTCAATAGCTTTATTGTAGTTGGCCTCCGTCGCTGGGAAGGATTCTACTATCTGCTTTGCTATGGAGTCCGGCTTCATGGATTGAAGAAGATATTGAAACTTGTCGCGTACATCTATTCTTAAATCTTCATGTATTTTGTTGAATTGAGTCCAAAATGTCAACCAGTTACGTGGGTCTCTATCGAACTGAGGCAATCGAATTTCAGGCAAATTCTGTTTCGCTTTCGCAGCGGCATGTCCACCGTCTGCAGGGCGCCAAGTCGGGTTAGGAGACGCGGAGCTTTCGTTTCCGGTTTCGGCCAAAGCTATGGCTTTTTCAACCTGGATTTTAAACGTAGATAGCTTCTCATAATAATCCTGTGCGATTTAGTATTCCTTTTCATACTCAGTATGAGTAATGCCAGCTTTCTTTTGAAGTAAGTTGAGGAATATCTCGTCCGATGTCTTTAAGTCCTTGTACTTTTCCGTAAGCTGATCAAGGTGAATTTCTAAATCATCTACATCTGGACTTTCAGCGGCCAGTATTTCTTGTAATTTGTTGACTGTCTTCGAATACGTAGCTCTGGCTGTTTTCCTCTTCTGTTAGGCAATTTCCATTTCAGTAGTCATTTTCTTCTTTCGTTTTTGGCTCACTTAAAGATCGTTGACTTACCAACAATCCGATTGACGTATCGTAAGGATAAAAGAAACTTCATCCAATCCCGGCAGGGGTGCCACTATATTGAATACTTAAAACGCCAGGGTTCAATAATTACGTCGTTATGCCAAAACTATAGAAATTTTATTTGCAGACACTCGTTAACTACAAGAAAGAAAATAGCGTCTCTCTCTCGGGAGAATCAGTTGCTGAATAATCCAATATACTTAGCGCGCCACACTGTTGCCACTAAGTAAAATACATATCTCTTACACTAATAATTTTGAGAGGCTTACACAGTGGATTCACAACACTCAGGAACAGATATTGTTAGTGTTTTAACACTTTTTATTAAATTTTCGACACTAAGAGGCACGTTTGTTCTTTCACCAAGCATTGATTGATTTTTTAATCTTTGGGGCTCAATCTCCTTCTCGAGTTGGGCTAGTTTGATTTTTTCAATCTCTAACTCAGATTGATGATTTGCCTCTGTGGTCGTCCGATCCTCATCGATTGATCTGACGACTCCGCGGACAAAATTTTGATCCGTTTTAAATAAACCATTATCCTCTATTAATTTCTTTATATCACAAATTTTTGCGTTGTCTGGCACATTCTCTCCGAGTTCTTCAGCAATTAATTTTAAATCAATCTTCTTTGAATTATTCAAGATACTCATTTTGAAGGAATTTTTAGTACACAGAAATAACGAAGAAAACAAAAATGGCACAGTACCTCTCTAATTCTGCCAGTCCTTCCGTATCCGGTTCATATGCAGTTGGTGATCCGATCCCGGCCGAGTCCCCAAATTTCCTGTAGGGGTCACAGGAATTAAACTTCTTCTCACAAATGATTAACCGAAGTTTGAACAATCTTCAAATAGTAGATCTTCTTGTAAACAGGTCTTTCTCAGGCAGCTTTCTGAAAACAGTATCCCGTGTTTCTGTGACCGAATGAAGTTCAAGTGAAGCATGAGAAGCTGTCACACTTCTTTTACGTTTAGCTGTTATGAACAAATATTTGTCTTCGTATGTCATTGAAGCTCTTGGATAAACTTGCTCATATCTTCTCTAGATGGAAATCAGGTCTCTAAAACTGTCTCTCCATAAATAACTCTCAACGCTGGTGATTGACTTCAAAGTCTCCAGCGATTTGCACTTGAGACTGCCTTGCCTTAAATCTCCCGACGATTCACCATGTCATTTCACTTCCCAGACATTAGTATATTCCCATTTTAATGTTTGCTTTTGAATTTTACCAAATGTTGTAACAAATAAAAAAATGCAAATAAAAAATGCCATGGTGTGCGAATAAAATAAGCGTGGAAATCAGCACGAGCTCTTACAAAACATTTCCCCCTGAATACACAGCCTACACGAACGTGTACGTTTTACGTAATTGAATTTAAAAACTTGCACTTTCCTTTGGAAGTATCAGTTTTTACCTTTCATTCAGTACTTTTTGAGAAATTCGATTAAGTATGCAAATTCTCTTAATTTTAAACACTAGTGAAATATTATGTATTTTATTCAATGTAAATGAAATTTTCTTATAAAAAATTAATACATTAAATTAATACAAAAATGAAAAAAAATTGAGCAAAAATAAATAATTTATTTCATCATGATAAAATCTTGTTAAATAATCTCGATAAGTATTAGAAATAGTCAATCAATGAAAATTTGCAATATTTTTCAACGCGTCTCTCTACTCATGAGAGAAAGGAATAATATTGCAGAAATAAAATTATTACGAGATTCTCATTTTCCTTCAAAATTCGTACTGATAAACTTTTTCAATCAGTAAAAATGTACTACAATATTAAGAATAAGAAAAAGAGCTAAGTTCTTCAAGTTACTACAATGAATGAAAAAATTAATTGTTAGAAAAGAAGTGACGAGAAAGACTCTCTCTCTTTCAACACACACACACAGATATATATATATATATATATAATATCTCTGTAATATAAATAAATACTCTAGTTGTTATTTAAATATACAGATACTTAGGTGAAACCTTTTCCTCTTTGTTATGCAATTTCCATTTCTTAATTCAAAGGATAAAAAAGGTAATTCAATATATTATTTATTATAAAAAGAAGTTCCTTTTATATTAGAAACAGCCTTTTTTTTTTTTCTTATAGCAAAATAAAAGCAGAGAGAAAATATAGTTCAGAAGAATAAGAGGTATTTTATATTAACGGAAGATGCGGTGATGGAAAAAGATATAACCATGATGAACCCAAGGTATTTTCTTCTCGTGTGGACTAGTGTCTTTGTTAGACGCGCCTTCGGGATGCTATGCCAGTTTTTCTTCGTTTTCGACCCTCCTCCTTGTCCATTAGTATTGTCTTTAAATTTCTTTTTTTTTATATACCTAAGTCTGGATCACTAATGGATTCAAAAAATCTTTTAGATTGTTCTTTTTATATAAAAAGTAAAGTTTCATTATTTATCAAAATTTGGGTGGGGCTTAGCCAATATGGCCCTTGCGCCTATAAAACCAAACAATCCGAAATAATGACACGGATTTTGAGAGTGCGCATATTTCAGTATTCAATATAAACGGAAATACTTTGAAGTACAAAATAATTCGTAATTTTTAAGTAGAAAGTTTAAATTTTGCCTTAAACTATTTTCATTCTAAGAAATCTCTTTAAAAAAATTGAAGTTGAGCCCTGAAAGAAAATTTCCATAAAAATGAATATATATATATATATATATATATATATTATATAACAGCTATCATTTATATGCCATGCTTAGATCAGCATTTATCTCGCTCTGAACTAATAGGGGTTTTCTTACCAGACTCCATATAAAATACCTATTGATTCCTACGTCTATTACCATGTGATCTGTATGACACTTAATTTAACTTCCGTGGAGAAACAAATAGCGAAAATGTTCTGTTATTTCTCATCTGTTTACCAGATAGAGTGGACATGTGTTTCGTCTGCTGCTAATCTCGATGTACCTCCCTCCCTCTCGTGAATAGGTAATATAATTTCATTATTCATGGATTAAAAGTTTTTTTATTGTGCCACGACTTAAGTACATCATGCTTCAGTTCAATATTTAAAGAAGTACCGAATAAGTATTAGAAAATAGTGCAGGCAAGATATGTATCCTAACAGTAAAAGTAATTAATAAAAAATGGAATACTTTTTCAAATCCGTTTAAAATGCATATAATTGCAAAAAAAACAAACAAATGTGTCCTTTGAGACAACTAAACTTTTTCAGTAACTTACCAATGTCTAACTCTTTTCCCCCGTTCACAGGAAACCTTGTTAGTTCTGAACAAAGTTCAATGGAAAATCAAATTACCTTTACCGAGGCCCATGGCCTAGTATTACGACAATTAGTAGTGTTCGTGCACATGTGAACTTATTCACATACTCCAACTTCAACGAGTCTAGCTAACTTGGTATATTTACCTCTTTCATATGATAATTTCTATGGTGTTATCGATACAGTATTCAAACTCACTTATTTCTGCAGATATTGTTGGCGAACTTAACTTACCGCTGAAAAGTACTAGACCTATTAACGTAAATCAAGCCCATGTAAAATTCTAACCTAGAAAAATGTGAGAAACATATTTAAAAACTGGGGAAATAAACAGAAAACTAAAATTATATATTATTAAAAACCATTTTCCTCACAACATTTTATGATTGCTACATTACTGCCTTTATAAATTAATCAAAGATGGTAGAAATTTCAAATAACGAAAAATGAAAAAAAAATTCTCTAAGTTTGCTTACAAAAAATTTAAATAATTTATCTTTACACATATGTTAGAATAAGCAAGGAACACAGGAGATACTCAGGATAGCATAATCAATGCCTCAGAGAACATTTTTCCTGCTTTAATTATAAAATAACTATCTAATTCTTTGTTGTATCTTGTATCTGAATATTCACATAGTTTTGCAAAAACTAAATATCATGTTGGCCGAATTAGAATAGAACCTTCTAGATTAATTACGACCACTGACTTACCTACTTGCAGTGGTGAAAGCCAGTTCCCACACACAACACTCCTGTCACAGTGCTGTATATTTAAGAAATGAATCCCAACTGCTGCCACCAATAATTACGACCACTGTCTTACCAGTGTCTCAAAGAGCCTACAGATTGTCAGCCACTGATGGAGAGAAAATTACGAAAAAAAAATAAAGGATTTATTGAATGTACAGAATTAATTAAAGAATTCGAATGGTAATTATTCCTCTACTGCAACTTTAGCCTATAAAAGAGATGAAAATAGAAAGAGTAGGTTATGCATTGATGGTTGCAAAGTGAATGCTCTTTGCAAGACTGATGCAGAACCTTTCCCTAGAATAGATACACTATTAGACTTATTAATTGTACTATATCTAATGGTAACAAACCCAATAAATGACCTACCCAATCTTCCCTTTCAATTAAGGCCCTTTTTGCCTGACGTTCTAAAATTACAAGATATAAACTTATGTCTGATTGATTTGGATTAAATTTTGGTAAAACTCTCTTTAAATTTAACTGAAGTGTGGAAGAATGTGCTTTTATGGAAGAATTTGATTCCTCCATTCTTAGGTAACCATTCTCTACTTTAAATTTTTCTAAATCATACTTCATTTGGAGTTCCCTTCCTTTTAATTCATGTTCAGCTAATTGTAATCTTAATCTTTGTTCCCTTTCTACCCCTTCTAACCTTAATTTTTCCGCTTTTTCCGATTCCTCCAATCTTGGTTTTTCCGCTTTGAGTGAATCCTCTTCCGCTTTTCTATTTGCAATGATAGTCTCAAACATGTTTTTTACGAATTCCTCATCAAATCCTTCGCAATCAGTGATAGCCACTTTTATTTGAAAAATTGTCATTTCTGACGTTACATTTATCCCTAATTCTTTTGCGATGCTTAGCATATCTTGCTTTTTCCCTTTTCCGACAAAAGCCATTTTTTTTAAATGTAACAATAATAGTATATATATATATATATATACTGCTGTTTGTAGAAAATGCAACACCATGAAAGAATCATCAGAATCAAATGAAATTTAATGCAGAAACGACTTGTACTGATACAAATAAATGATGAAATTTTCAAAACAAAAGAAACAAATTAAGCGTCCGAAATCAGTATTTGGTGCAGCCACCATGCGCTGCAATAAGTGCTGCTATACGACGTGGCATGGAGTCAAACAGACGTTGAATATCTGCTTGAGGAAGAGAATTCCATATCGCTTGTATGCGCAACCAAAGTTCGTCTTTGGAAACTGCAGGACGCGGATCACGAGCGAGACGCCGACCAACCATATCCCACACGTGCTCAATAGGCGACATATCCGGTGAATAAGCAGGCCAAGGAAGAAGTTGCATGCGTTGTGCTGAACAGAAGTCTCGAACAGTCCGCGCAACATGTGGGCGTGCATTATCCTGCTGAAAGATAGCTCCAGGGATGCCTTGAAGGAAAGGAACGACTTCGGGCTGTAGCACTTCACGGACGTACCTGTTGCTATTGAGATTACCCTCAATTCGTATCAAATTGGATCGTCCATGATACGAAATCGCACCCCAGACCATAACTCCGGGTGTTCGACCACTATGTCGTTCAATAATACACTCAGGAAGGCAGCGTTGACCGGCATAACGTCTAACACGAACACGGCCATCATGGGTCCACAAATTGAAGCGTGATTCATCTGAAAAGACAACTTGGTGCCAATCAGCTCGCCTGTCTCTGTGCTCAAGAGCCCACTGCCGACGCAGCCGTCGATGATTCGCCGTGAGGGGAATCCTGTATAAAGGCACCCTTGCACGCAATCCACGGCGCAGCAGACGACGACGAATTGACGAAGCCGACAATTGTACACCTGTAGCAGTAGACCAACGTGCTGCCAGCTGCCTGGAGGAAGCTGTGCGATCATTCACCGCCATGCGGAGCAGGTGTCGATCATCGCGCTCTGACGTCACCTTCTGTCGTCCAGTGCCTGTTTTTCGAGTTGTTCGGTGCTCGTCGGTCCACTGCTTCCAAACTCGCATCACTGTGGAACTGTTCCGCTGCATACGAGCTGCTATTGCGCGATAGGAAAATCCTCCTTCTCGAAGGCCGATTATCCTCCCTCGTTCAAACTCCGTAAGTTGCTTGAATTTCTTATTCTTCCGTCGTGGAGGCATACTCAGGTCTCACTAAACGTTTGCCACTAACAAATAATCATAGACTTTTTTCAACGTCCCGCTACAGCACTTTATTTATACGCTTTCAGCATCAATTCAGAGGGCGCTGCGCGCGCCGCGCACGCGCGATGGCTCTGAAACTTTATTAATTTGCATAATATCCTATAATTGACATTTGCTGCGAATTTCATTTGATTCTGATGATTCCTTCATGGTGTTGCATTTTCTATAAACAGCAGTTTATATATATATATATATATCAAGTACAAATACTACCAACAATTTTCTATTCTCTGGAAAATGTTCCCATACAAGAATAAACACTAGAGCAGGGATGGCGAACCAATGGCACGCGACCAGGGACGTCTTAAGACTTATTGAGGCCCTGGGCCCTAATGAAAAAATAGGCCCCACCAGCGACCCTTTTATCTTAATTTGATGTATATACATGAACAGTTCAATAAAAGTCATCCTTAGTAAAATGAGGCTTTATGTGAGTAATAGTTTTCTACATTTTAAATTTGCAAAATCATTAATTATGTCTTCAAAACCAATTGTTAATAATATGTCATTTTCAATACTCATCAAGCTTAAATTATTCAAACTTGATTGAGTCATACGATTTCTCAATTCATTTTTGACCAGTTTGAGTTTTGAAAAGGAACGCTCACCACTCGCGTTAGTTATCATCATTGATAAGAAAATTCTCATTATTATTTCAATATTGGGAAACACTGTGAATAGTCTTTCATTATACATGTATGAATAGAGTATGTTGTGTTTGTCCCAATTCCTGTCTCCCTATCCAACAACTGTTCTTCATCTTCATCTGCATTTGTAGAATTATATTTTTTATTAAT
>BMAW01087506.1:0-13342 GCA_019974015.1 Nephila pilipes
TAGCCTTGTACTTTTCATATTATTCCTCAGTATAGCTACTCTGAGTTCTCTGCAACCATATGCTGGTCTCTCGAATACTACTTTCATCATCCTCAAGACATCTAATCAGACCATTTCTGTAGCAATGTGCTGGATGCCCAAATTCAACCTCCTTCGTTCACTGAGCAGCTTACTAAACTATTTCTTCAGCATTGTATCGGACGCTCAAAATCAACCTTCTTCATCTATTCCGTAGCTTAGCAGTTTTTTACTGTATCATTATGCTGGAAGTACAAAACCAGTAATACATTTTGATACCCGAACTTACTTTCAAACTCGGAGTTTGAACATAATTTTCATACTTTGATACTCGGAGTTTGAACATACTTTTCATACTTTGATACTCGGAGTTTGAGCATACTTTCAAACTCCGAGGAGGCGAATACATGGAAGCCCTCCCAATATAGTTTGCTACCTTTTCACTTACACCTTCTCATCTTCCTATGAGGAGGCGCTTTGAAACAACTAATTTTTACATGCAAATTGTAAAATATTATGGTGAGCATTTGCGGTATTAATATTTTTAAACGGGCTGCTATCAGAAGAATACAACAGATGAGGAAATGGGGTTCTTGCGTTTTCGATCAGAATGCTATCCTGTTGATCTGTCTACTGTGCTTCACAAATCCCATATCTCTTTATTTTGGTGACTGGGACGTGATCAGAGAATATTTCTCTCTTTCTCTGCATATATATATATATATATATATATATATATATATATATATATATATAGAGTTGGGGGAGGAGAGTATATGTTTTTTGCATTCAATATGAATGGGTAATTGGATGTGTAAGCGTATACCACACCTCAACTGACTCCGATGAGTAGGTTGTAAGTAAATCAGGTCAATTTATTATATATTAAATACGAATATATTTATTTGTCACTTAAGTTAGTTTTACGCATAAGAATATCTCACTTTTAAATACAATGATAATTGAGTTACTTTATTCAAAAATTACAATTACTAATATTTGTAAAATTAATAGATAATTCATAACTGTGCAGGATACAACTTGATATGCTTTTATACTAAGTTTCTTACTAGCATATATGAAGATATCCTTGTAAGGAACTTAGTGATGAAGAACAACTGTCAAGTATTATCTTGGATATAAATGAAAGCAAAATTTGAGTGTCCAGAAAAGGGTAAATCTACATAAGCGAAGTGTCCTCCTTTTTCTTTAGTATAAACTTAGCAGGTTTGGGGAATCCAGACAGCTACGGGAGTTAAGGACGGCAGAACGCTGATCCACAGGAAAGCAATCGGATCGGCAAAGCATGAGCTTCTTTTCCACTTCTGCTGTGTTCTTCATGTAGCTGCATGGTTATAAATATTAATACCGTAAGTGCACATTCAGAATATTTTTCAGTTAATTGTGTAGAAACTATTAGTTTCAGTGTAACCTCATGGCAAAGGGGAGAAGGTGTAAGTATATCTTGCTTCCTTATGATGTAGTGAGAAGGCAATTGATTCAAGGAGGGAAACAGCAGATTTTTCTAGGAATCAGAAAAAAAAAATTTGAAATTTTCGGGTGCATTATTATTATTTTACTAAACATACAATTTTTTTTATCTTACCTTTGAAACAAATCGTATAAACATCAGAAAAAGTGGATTTCGTTTCTTTAAAATGAAAAATAACTTATTGCGTGTGTACGATAGATTTATAATAACATATGTGTACAAAAATAGAGGATAATATTATTTGAAAACCTTTATTTCTTTATGCAGGCCTTAAACATCACTTAGATAAGCATTTATGAAAGATAACTCATTGTTTCATTTTCTAATGATGGTAAGTCTTACTGTATAATACTTTACAATTAGTTTTCACTTTGAGCATATTTTCCCCGAGACTTAATCAAAATTCATTATTAGATGTTACTCAATAATATAAACCATATAAATGGTATGTTCTTCATATATTAGTAAAATTATTTTACAATTCTGATACCCAGACCTATGCAAGAAAGAAATGAATCATCACTCATTTAAATAATATATCTGGTCATATACATTTTTTAAAAAAATAGTTGAAACGCTAATTTGATACTACAACAAAATTACAAGATTAAGCTCAAATTAATAAATATTTACTTTTCTTCTATGAAGAAATTAGATCCTCGAATGACCTATTTCTTTAAAAACTTAATGCAACTATAGAATATTATTAGTGTATTAAATCCCCGAAGTAGAAAAAAATACAAATTTTTCAGGCACTTTTACGGAATTATATTTAAATTTTAATAAAAGCTTACAAATTCTTCTTAACTTAAGTGGGTTTTTGATAGCTGAAAGGTAAAGATATTTTCGTACCTCTTAATATTTATTTTTAATTTACTAGTGTTATCTTTAATATGAAACTGTGATAATGATTTAACAAAAGTTTCACATCTTAGCACCCATCTTCTGAGTGAATTTATTTATTAAATTAAATTACTTTTCTTATAACCCGCCATCTAAGTAACATTTGTACAATCATCTAAATAGATTACAGCTGCTAAAATTATTCTTTGGATAAACAAATATTTATAATGTGCTTTTTAATTTTGAACATTGTTAAATTCTATTAACTAAGAAGGATCACGGACCTAATTGACATTTAATATAACGGTGAATAAATGGATTCAGTTATTATCAGTTTCAGGATGTATTAAATAACGCTTTTAAGTTCTATTTAGAAGGGCCTTTTTGAGTGTGAAATGTATTATTGAATAATTTACTCATTTAAAATGAATCTATAGATTATTTAATATGTAACATGCGTCTTAAAGATTTCTATTTGTTTTTATTTATTAATGTAACTGAGATACTTAGAGATGTCAAACTTCCCATTTTTTTACTTTATTTCAGTATAACCCAAAATATTTTGGTGATTCAGTAGATTTCTATTCATGTGCATTTGATAAAAAGAAACATAATCACTTAATCATCTGAAAAAAAGATGTCACGAAAGAGAATATTCGTTTTAATAATAAATTTTCATGAACAAAAGTAACATGGATCTAAAATAAATGTTCTATCATTCACCGATTTCAGTGCAGGCCTCACATCGCCAGAGCATGGTATTTCGAATACTCTGGAATATTCCAAGACTGTCTTTTTTTACCCCTGCAGCAACTGACATTCAAGCAAACAGCTACTTGGCATTGTCAGTGGAGGTGTCATATATTTTTTTTTTTTTTTTCCTCTTAAAAAGATATCAAGTCATGATAGGTGCGGTGATAGAACAGGGTAATACACCGGATCTCTACGTTCATATCTGAGAGCTAGATGGTTACGAACGTTACGGCTGAAATAGGGATGAGCTCTACTGCTCAAAAGTGGGATTATGTGTGCTGAATGTTCTTTCCCTTGTGAAAGTAGCTCCATTGGTGGGATTCATACAAACGGGATAAAGAGGGTCCGTGGCCAACTTTTCAGGACACCTTTGGGCAAAAGCAATACTTGGAGCATAATCACTTGAAAGAAGTACTTGGATGCGATACACGTGATACTGATGCATTTCATTTTCACTGAGAATCTTCCAGAAGTTGGACAGGGAGCATGTGCTAAACTTCGCGTACTGAAACGTGAAGTTTTATGTATCTGATGTAACATATTATCTTCATGACAGTATTTTGAAAGAAACCTCTTTCAGCTAGACTCCCGTGCAGCCTTGCAAAGAAAATGTGACTGAGGGTTCACCTTATAAAATATCGTTCCATGTACAAATGCTGTGCAACTGCCTCACTGCAATCCGTATGCCAAATGCATGTCGGCTAACTCCGTGCTCGTGTGATTTGCCATCCTACAAATACTTTGTTACTATACGAAATGACGCTTAGCTGCAAGAACGCTCGGAGCTTACGTACAATGCTGTCCACCACGTCCCCAAAGCATTTCCAACGTTGCATTGCTACTTGGTTCCGAGTCGTCGGTGTGGACGTTACCTCTCATAGTTCATATATATATATATATATATATATACACGAGCCCAATTCAGAAAGTAAGGAACGTTTCCGTCTGACTTCGCTAGGCGTGCGCCGATCACGTATATTTTCGTGTCTGCGTGCTCGGCATCTCAGTCGGCGTCCAGCCATCACAACGGGAACATTTCCACGCTGCCCGTTTTTTCAAAATTCAAGTTTAAAATATGCGCTGCAATTGAAAATCCTGCCAGTTGTGAGGGTGCGGTCTGTGATACGGCTTTTGTTGGTAAAAAAACTTAAAACCTATGGAAATTTATCGGCAAGTGTACGGAAACAACGTAATGAATGAAAGTTCAATCCGGAAATGGAGCATTCAGTTTAAAAATGGCCGAACTAACGTTCACGATGAAGAGAAGAGTGGACGCCCTAGCATTGTGACTGACGAACTTGTCGCTAAAGTTGATGGAAAGATTCGTGAAAACCGCCGTTTCACAATAACGAAGCTTTTGCTTCTTTTTCCACAAGTTTCATGGACTTTGTTGCTTGAAATTGTCACACAAAAGCTAGGCTACCGCAAATTTTGCGTAAAATGGGTGTCGAAATTGCTTACAGCGTAAAGGTCAGCGCCTATAGTCCCGATCTTGCACCTAGTGTTAATCACTTGTTTCCAAGAATGAAGAACTGGCTAGCAACACAAAGCTTTGACGACGACAAGGAGCTGCGGGTGCGCGTCACTGAGTGGCTGAGATCGCAGGCGGCAGAATTCTATGACGAAGGAATTTCAAAGCTTGTCCACCACTTTGATAAGTGCCTCAATTTGTTTGGTGACTATGTAGAAAAATAGAATTTTAATCGCTCTTTCTGATGTATATAATAAATGTTTTTTCTTGTACTTATTTCTTTTTAATTCCAAACGTTCCTTACTTTCTGAATAGCCCTTGTATATATAAATATAAACACACACACACACACACACACATATATATATATATATATATATCATAAGCATTTATTATAATACTACATTGGAATATTTCCATTTATAGCAATGGAAAATGCTATTCAATTTCGCGTAGTTAAAAAGACATTTACAAATTTATGAGCAAAATAAAAGCAGAAATTATTATTTTAAAGCGGGAAAAGGAAATACATTTCATGCTGATAAAAATTATTTGTTTATATAAGACATTATACAAAATTGAGGCTTCTTTTTAAACCATAAAAATTCAATTATGTGAAGTTAAGTTTTAAAAACACCTTTGCGAATAGTTCTAGAATAATTTATATCAGCAGAAAAAGAATACTATTCCCCTAATAATTATTTATATTCTGCAAAAACAACTAGCTAGCTTCTATAAAACTCTCGAAGGAAGAATTGATCGTAATTTTATTTGGAAATAAACACACATTCCCAAATACTTCTAAAGATTTTTACATATCAGACGGGAATTTTGGGATGTTGTAATTCAAGAGTAAAATTATTTGTTAGAGCTAAGCAAGAAATTGAATTTTAAATTGTGAAGAAGTAGAAAAATGGAGGAACTGTGCATTGAAAATACACCACATTTCTTAGAATATAAATTCTGTTAACGTAATTGTATTGTAAAGTTGAGGCTAGATTTCATTTAGTTGATTATACCCATTTGTTTAACTCTCTCAACCAGACATCTTACATTTATAACCAGTTTAACTTTACATTAACCTGTCTGTTTAAATTTACTTAGCTTACCATGAAATATTAGTTTTATGAAAGCAATTCAAAGAAAAAAAATAATTAAAATTCTTCTATTATGAAATGTTGAATGAAAGAATATCTCTGAAGGCAGTAATTTAAGAATTTGATTTTAAAATAACAATTCTTAAAAAAAAACTTCTTAAAAGTATTTCTTTCAAAGACTGATTACAAAATAATTATAAATGGTAATTCAACGACGAAGCATGATTTTAGCATTTTTATGTCAGATTATATTTTTAAGATAAAGATTTAAACTTACAACTATGTCTCTCTTATTCTACATGATGGTCTTCTTAGAAGTGAGACTCAAACATGAGTAATGTTACAATTGGTGGCTGTAAAGTACATAAACTCCACCAGTGTGTAATTGGAACCCACTGCATCTTATAGGTGGTGGGCTAGGATTTCGAAAAGGGCAAGGACTTATTTACGAAAACTTACTCAAAATCGTTATTTGTTACCTCTCTTCCTATGGAAATTAATTCAAGCTAAATCATAGAACTAAAATATCAAGAATTTAAAATTGAAACATGTCATAGATTCAAGGCAAATATACTAATTTAAAAGTATAATTATTGCTCATCAAACTATTCAAAAATGCTAAAAATAAAGTTACTTATAAAATGTGATACTATAGGATATCTTGAAATTAAAATAGTGACTTCCAGAAACGGGAAACAGTTAAACAGTATTACCCTTGTCAGTCATGTTTACACCATTCAAAATTATATACACATGGCCCTCTGTGTCTAAAAGACGATGATATTTATGAGTTAAAATTATGCAAAAAGTCTTAAGTCGCGCGGGCTAAATGTTTAAATAGTGAGACAGATCATGCTCCTTGTTAACTTGTAGCCTGTTTGCCTCCCCCCTCTTTAGGAGTTGGCTGATGAATAGAGCTCATGATCATGCACGTGTACTAAAAATACTATATGATTTTATTTATACGTAGGGGGAACTGGGAACTAATATGCTGTATCATGATTTTGAGAAAAAAATATATGTTTAACATCATTTACAATTCCTTATTTATAACTGTTTTTATAACATAACTATTTATTCATGATATGCACCGAAAAACATTAGGTAATTGTGTAAAATTTAGTGCAAGAATTTTATTTCAAAACTAATCGGCTGTTTCATTTAGCCCCAAATCAAGCAAGCTCTAACAGACAGGGGTTCATAATAACAATAAAGGCAATAATATTTTTTTAAAAAAATGTTTTCCGTTATAATTCCTTAATTAATTAGTGTGCAAAATAAATTTGGAAATTATTATTACTTTGTATTATGGTAATGAATGACACAGAATAATTTATGGTGTGAAATAAAAATAAAATTATTTAAAACATCGATCAATAACTCCCGACACTAACCCAGAGATGGCGCTCGTAGTAAACCAGTAACCAGGTCTTTCTAGAGTACTAGCCTTTGCTTGAAACGTGTCAAAATTTTAAGTCGATCGGACCAGGAAAAAGGTTTTTTGAAGTGAAGTGAAAAAGGTTTTTTCCAAGTGGGTGCCGCGATTGCTTTCGATGGAACAAAAACCGCAACGAGTCGATGATTCAGAAAGCTGTTTATCGCTATTTACTCGCAACAAAAAAGATTTCTTGCGAAAAAAAAAAATTGGAAAAGCGTTGGAACGATTGTATCACCCTAAAAGGTGATTAACAAAAGGTGTTATGTTGATGAATAAAAAAAAATTTTTGCAAAAAAATGTTGTTTTCAATGTTAGACTCGGGAGTTATTGATCGATGTCTTAATTAATTAGTGTTCAAAATGAATTTGGAAATTATTATTACTTTGTATTATGGTAATGAATGACACAAAATAATTTATGGTGTGAAATAAAAATAAAATTATTTAACCAATCAGTAAGAAAGTCTGTCGTGAGCAGATTCATTGTAAAATCAGTTAAAACAAAAAAAAAATGAGATTATTTCCACTTTCTTTAACTTCTCTAAATTTTTAAAATCAAGCATTGCCCCCAATCTCCTTCATCCTGCCTCATCTTCATCAATATCCTTCCTCAAACTATTTTATCATGATTGCATCAATGGCTTTAGCTTTCGGAGTGATGTTCTTACAGGCTTCAATTTACCTTGGGCATGATATCTGCAGAATCAGCCGTCAGTAGCAATAAGTCTGGAGTTTACTCTACAAGGGAAAGGGAGTGTTCTGTCACAACTTTGCCCATTGAACAGTTTCGTATATATTTGCCGATTTATTAATAAATATTGCTGATATTTAAAAAATTAAATCAGCTTTTTAAAAACAAATACATTGACAATTGAAATTATGTAATTCTAATTGCTTATTAACGTTAAATTTAGAAGCAACACTAGAGCTACTAGCGACGTACCTTGCAATTTTGAGCCTCGATCAATTATCGAGAGCTACACATGAGCTATTACTTCCTTCTATAATCTTCTAAACTACACCATCGGGATAACTTATGACCTCGACAAGAATTAACGTACATCAGCCCCACTACACGGCTGATCCTTAGTGGCTCCAGGGCTCAAACCCGCGACTTGAATAAAGCATCGCCACTCGTGACCATGACCTATAATAGCTTATAGGTCATGGTCACGAGTGGCAATGCTTTGATGCCACAGCAACAAATATATTGACATAATAATTGGACTGAAACCTTTTTAGAAAGGTTAATAATTTAAACAAATTAACTACAAAATACTTTATTTACATTAAATAGCTGAGAAGGAACACACGTACACAGCTTTTCCCTATACTTTGTAGATTCCGTCGTAAGAAAGGAGAGGGGAGTGCCGACTCAAGTGTCGTCCTCGTCACTTGACTGTTGTTGAAAAATTACAGGTCCGTCGCCAATAGCCCTCGTGTCGCTCCTGTGCGACGTTTATAAGAACTAAACTAAAACTAAAAAAATCCATCATAATAATTATGTTTCACATGAAAAGTATGGTAAATTTAAAAAAAAAAAATTGTAATTATCGAGTTACGAATTTCAAATCTTGTGACTAACTCTTAGTTCACTTACATACCAAATTTTATGAAACTCTGTCCTATATTTTAGGAGATAATGAAGCAAATGGGATTTTTTTTTTAACTTTTGAATACCATTTGAATCATGTGTATGAAGGCTAGGGCTAGAAACATTCCTCTTTTGTCAGACTAAGGATTATTAAACGATGAAAAAAATGCCTTATTTATTAATACTTCGAAGAAAATGTGTATTTGCAATTGTAGTAAATATATATATATATATATATATATATATATATATATAATAAGAATTATATTATGAGGAAGTAGAGGAACAATGCATGGGTTTTGATTTAATGTTTGTTCGGACCGCACAACAATGAGAGCATTGGCGAAGACCCTCGTAATTTTGAATCTAGCTTAAGTGACGAGGACGCACCTGAGTTGGCACTTCCCTCTTCAAACTTCCATACCCCTTCAAAGGTAGGATTTTGAGCTTCGACAGATTTAAAGTGCTTCAGCTACAGCTACACGGCGGGTCTTTAGAGGTACCAAGGTTTGAATCCACGACTCCACCAAAATCGTCTACTACGAGTCCTGTGACCTTGATCACTAGACTACCTCCGCCACAAAGGATGAAGAAATAGTTTGCGGAAAATTAGCTAAAATGTTATAAAATTCTGTATTCGTTTATATGAAACTTAACCAGGCTGCATTCAGGAAATTTCAATTAGACATACTTCATGATGATTTTATATGTATTAGAAAAATATCAACATGTTTACCACTCGTTATGTTTGATATAACACATCGATCAATAACTCCCGAGTCTAACATTGAAAACAACATCTTTTTTGCAATTTTTTTTTTTATTCATCAACATAACACCTTTTGTTAATCACCTTTTAGGGTGATACAATCGTTCCAATGCTTTTCCAAATCTTTTTTGTTGCGAGTAAATAGCGATAAACAGCTTTCTGAATCATCGACTCGTTGCTGTTTTTGTTCCATCGAAAGCAATCGCGGCACCCACTTGGAAAAAACCTTTTTCCCTTCACTTCAAAAAACCTTTTTCAGTAAATACACTTGCATATGATATCTGTGTCATCTCAGCAATCTCACGGAGCTTCACTTTATGATCTTTCATTATAATTTTTGTCACTTCACTCACATTTTCCGGTGTAACGGCTTCCACTGGTCTACCCGAGCGTTCCGCGTCATTTGTGTCGGTACGACCACGTTTAAACTCGGCAAACCACCGACAAATCGTTGCTTTTGATGGACAAGAGTCCGGGTAGCATTTTTCAATCCATTGTTTCGCTTGCACGGTGTTTTTACCCATTAAAAAACAATGCTTTATCAGAACACGAAACTCGGTTTTTTCCATTTTTTAAACAAACTACAAAACGACTTTACTCCAACCTCTATAACTCAGCTGTTTCTGGTCCGATCGACTTAAAATTTTGACACGTTTCAAGCAAAGGTTAGTACTCTAGAAAGACTTGGTTACTGGTTTACTACGAGGGCCATCTCTGGGTTAGTTTCGGGAGTTATTGATTGATGTGTTATGTACTCTATATGGTTACCACTCGTTATGTTTGTTATTTTGCTCTACATGTTTAAGACTCACGCTTATCACTCGTTTTCATTTGCTTATATATAATTTAAAATGGAATTAATGACTGGAAAGCTATGAAATGTAATATTTGTTCCAATGAAAGGCTAATTCAAGTCATTATTGTACAGGACAATATATTGTATGAAATTAGGCGAGCCCAACATTGATTTATACATTATAGAGCTATGAGTACACAAACCACTCTAAGATGTATTGAAATTTTAATTTCTTCCAAAGTTTACGTAATTATGTGTTTATAATGAAATGTATTACTATTCAATTAATAAAACCACATAATTTCAATTAATAAACAAATATACGTATTGAGTAATATCAATTACTTTAAGAAGCTATGTTTGATAGACCATGAAACCAAATATGGGTTCAAGGGCATGAATTGAATACGGTAATGAATTTTGAATTTATACTGATTAAATAATCAGAGTCAATTTAAGGAAAGTCAAACGTCATTTGTTTTAACATGAAAATAGCCAATTATTCTTAATACCCGTATGTAATGAAAATAATCCTGGAATAATTAGTTATTTAAACTTCGAATGATGGCCACTGTTGCGTATTATATCAAGGCATTTAGAAAATTGCAAATAAAAAAAATATATTTCATTCAAATTACTCTTTTATAGAATAAATGTCCCCTCCAGACATAAAATATTTAAAATAAAAATAATTAAAATAATAAATAAAAATATATTTCTTTCACAAAAGGAGGGGAAATTGTGATTATACAGACAAAAGTCATAAGTTTCAAGCATCATTTCTTACCTTATTAACCGAAGATGATGATTAAAGAACATAAAACTATTTTCCATTACAGGATTCTTTTTGGGATATTTTTTTCTTATTGTTTTCAGAATAAAAAATTCATTTTTTTTGGATTTCATATAGTTGGATTTCTTATCATTGTTAAAATAAACGTTTGCTTTTTAAAATAATATAAAATTTCCAATTTATCAAAATCTGTGGGCAATTAAAATTTTTCCGGATTAAGTTACATGTTTTTTAGAGAAAACTACTTTTATTTATTTTATTTTACTTTACATAATTCGTTAACTACTTAAATTCAATGAGGCATTTTAGCAGTAAATAATTAAGAAAGAATTAAAATGCATAAAATTTAAATTTTTAAATAGTACATAATTTTTTTAAAAATATAATACTTTTTTTTCGTCACTAGGAATATGAGATTATAGTTTATAAGCTACAATGAAGACTAGCATTATTTTCAAAATTACAATTACTACTTATTGATTCTAAATATATATATAGTTATGTACTTAACATACTGTAAAAATTATTTAAGATTAGTTATAAAAATAAATTTATTTTCACATCTTCATTTTTTCCATACCACTCAAAGTTCTTCAACTTTTTCTTTCATCCTTTTTTTTAAAAAAAATCATAAGTTGGTAGTTTAATCAATAAATCAAATATATTTTTCTCGATTTTTTTTTATCTTTGTTCAATTATTACTTTTATTCCTTCAAATTTTAAAGTTACTTAATGTAAAGTTATCCCTTTTCAAAGTGAAGTGAACACCTTTTTTCCATTTATTTTTAGTTTTAAACTTAATTAAACTAACAAGTGACATTATTTATATGTATTTTCTTAATTACTGCAACACTTTCGCTTTTTCGTTGCAACACTTTCGCTTTGGAAAATTGCACCCTAGACTGATTTAGCGCAATTTTTCTGTCTCAAATGCTTAAAACTAAAATAATATTTTACTAATTTTCTTAATATCATATTCGAGGGAATGAGCTAGATAACATTTTTTTTGTTGCACAACATTTGTCATAAGATATGCATATATCATCAATCCCTTTATTAAGAATTTTGTCTATTTACATATAAATGATACTTCTCCAATAATTAAATCATTAATAGAAACGACTTAATAATCATAAAAATTATTAGTAGTATTAAATTCTCTTTATTTTACCTAAATCACTAAGCTAATAAGAACAAACGAAATTCATTCTCCTCTAAGAACTTCATTTTTTAAAAAGAATAAAGATGAATTTTGCTTGACGCTGGCTTCTCCCACTCCCTTTCCTAGATTTTTAAAATATCCTAAGGATTGAATAATATTGCTTATCAACGTCGTACTTAGGACTATTGGCTTACACCAGGACTACTGCTTTGTCAAGTGACGAAAACGACACACACACCTGAACTAGTTCACTTCATCTCTTTAAACTTCCCCATCATCCAGAGGAGAGAACATTGAGTCTCAGCAGAATTTACTTGCATCAACCTAAATATACAGAGTAATTTTAATAGAATCAAGATTCGTATCTACTTCTCTACAAATACTCCAGTCGTCATGAGTTTGTGACCATAACCATTTAGCTATCGTAGCCACTAATATATCCGGAGGAAGGAAGAACTTTAAATGTTGAAGTCGAATACTTACATACTCTGTAGATCGATTCGAGTATTCTTAGTTTTGTTTCTGAAGCTTCATAAATAAACGTCAACTTTGAATATTTATTCAAAGTTAAATATTTATTCAAAGTATTACTATTTAATTATAATTGTAGTGTTCCTCATATATAGTTGAGTAAGTCTATCGTCTATACCAAATACACTAATGAAATTATTAATGCTTTTAAGATAATTTTGTAACTATTTTGAATCCTTTTCTCATTTCTCTATTAAGTAAATAAATTTGACTTGAAAGTTTGAATTAAGTAAATAAATTTAGAATGTTCAATTATTTTATAATTTTCGTGTATTTCATTGAAAGAGTTCAAAGCAATTAACCCATCTCGACAATTTCCTTCAAATTTTGTTAATGTAATTTACAATAATCATATCTGTACAATCACTTTCATTTAATAAATGACTTGTGATTAAATTTATATTTTTAAAAGGAGAGGTATTTACAAGCAATGGTTTCGAAAGCAACTTTTCACTTTTAATTTAACACTTTATGATTTCCGTTTAACTTTCAAATACACTCAATTTGTTTTCATAATCTTCTTTTGAATCTTTCTCTTATATATATATATATATATATATATATATATATATATATATATATATAT
>BMAW01087523.1:0-18684 GCA_019974015.1 Nephila pilipes
ACTTATTTTAAGGGAACTTCTATTCTACCCCCATAATTGAAACTTTGGGGCAAAAGTTAACAATGTGAAAATAACTTTTATAGGTTTTGGTTTCGTTTTATTAAAGTTGTACTAGGAGGAACACTAGGGCTATTAACTCTTTTAGGTCGCATCAAATAATTTAAAATAAGCACTAGATCTCAACTTCCATCTGCTCAGTCTGTTTTATCAAGCGTATGTTACAAACCTTCGTCTGCGAGAGCATTGCGAAAGGGTTTGGCAACTTGTTAAACTAATGTATAAGATATTCTTCTGGAATGAATGGCTATAAGACTTTTAAGCAGAATTCAAGGACAGTAAAACGAGCTTCCAATAAAAGTGACGGCAAATTGAATAAGACATTCAAATGTATAAAATTAGCCTAAAGTTATGTAGGTTTAAAGAGATCCAATGTTTTTCTGCGTCATACATGTTTTTGAGCGGAGAAATAAAGTAAAGGATACAATGCGCACTGGAAGATCAAATTCGTATCGACCATACGATCGGCCATTTTTATTAAGTTCGTGATTTTGTGACAAACAATCGCTCTGTCACGCTGAGAATGATGGAATAATATTTAAACATGAATAAATTCTTCTACCTTCACGAATATCCAGCAAACAAAGTTTATTTTATATTAATAAACTTCGACGGACCTCGTAATTTTGAACCACGGTCAAGTGACGATGACGACACCTGAGCTGGCACCCCCCTCTCCTAACATCCACACCACACCAACGGGAGGACTTTGGGCCCCGAACAGATTTAACGTGCATCAGACCCGGCTACACGGCGGGTCTTTGGCGGCCAAGGATCGAACCCGCGACCGAACGAAAACCGCCGGCCGCTAGTCCACGACTTTGACCACTAGGCTACCGCGGCCATCGAGTAAATGAAAAGTCTGGTTAAATTCTGTGGAACAATTTTAGCGCAATCTACAAAAGTCAGTTAGTAGTATATACTTCAGAGATATTTCAGCAACTGAAAGTCATTCGAATGTCTTGAAAACAATTAATATACGTTTCGAAATATTGTCCTTTCAGTATGATCATACGACAAGTAAAGATTCGAAGTCAAATATGTTTCCACAA
Organism: Nephila pilipes; assembly: GCA_019974015.1. NCBI lineage: Eukaryota > Metazoa > Arthropoda > Arachnida > Araneae > Nephilidae > Nephila > Nephila pilipes. The sequence goes on from BMAW01087523.1 coordinate 1,110, forward strand.
AACCAATTAAGACAAGAAACTCTCAATTAAAAATCAAAAAAAAAAAATTGCGTTACATTATTCAAAATAAAAGGTTTTCCACAAAGTATTCGCTCCAACAATTACTGGCAAATATTACGCAAGATCATTGAAGCATTTAATGTGTCCGGAATTCGTTTCATTCTTCCAAAATATCGGATCGCAAACAAATTGAGTGAGTTTCTTGATAATGCACTCAATTTGCTACTCGTTTATTGTCCATAGATCAACCAAAAATAACGCCTGTGTTTAATCATTCATAATAGTAGCTCGATCTAGTGCTCGCTACGACATCTTTTCCAGAAAAATGTTAAAAATGAAATTAAAAGTGAATAATAGACCATGCAAATACTTCATACGCATGCTGCAGAGGCAATTGCTCAAATGAACAAGAACGGCTATCAAATCTTTAAATCTCTAGGGAAAGCCAGATGGGTTTATTGTAAATAAACGTCCAAAATAAATATGTAGTTTTCTTGTATTTCTTTTGATAAACCCAGCCTTAATCGATTTTTGACGTAATGTGCGCTTTGACAAAACATTTCCGCGGGTGACTGAAAGGATGAATTGTAATGTTTATTGTCGCAAGAGCCAAATGTGGCTAGACTGCGCCAAACAAAGCGTAACTACCGTCTAGACCAGGGCTTCTTAAACTATGGGTCGCGACCCCAAATGGGGTCGCGTAGCAAAATTCTGCGGTCGCGAGAGATTTTATAATGTCAAATATTTATATATACCATTTTATAACTTCACTAGAGTTGGCGGAATACAGTGGACTTGCAGCGTCTAGACACGCGCATTCGTTGAAGGGTTTGAGCTATCTCCAGCGACAGCAGTAAACGATCGATGATCGCTATTATTATACTGTGGCTATACATTGTTAGTGCGTTTGTCGGTATCATACATGTTGAATAAACCGCGCGCCGCTGACTTCCCACTCTGACCGCCACCTCTAAACATCACACACAATCAAAGGGAGGAATGCGCGCGTACACACGTGCAACCTGCAGCTGAACAATGATTCATGTATGGGGTCGTCAAGGTTTGTATGGGGTCGTCAAGAAACTCGCAATCATAAATGGGGTCGTGAATGACAAAAGTTCAAGAAGCCCTGGTCTAGACGAATAAAAAAAAATCGGAAAAAATAAAAATTGGCTGAAAAGAAGGAGGGTCGAAAATAGAGAAAGATCAGTAGGGTATTTCCATGGCGAATCCCCCGTGAAATATTTCCGGGAAGTCGTAAATCAAGTGTAATCTGGAAAGAATATCGTTCCCAGTTATAATTACTATTATCTAACATTTCGCTTAATTTAATTCAACTTGATCAACAATTAATATTAATTTATTAACAATAAGAATTGAAAAACTTATTAAAATCATGTAATTTTTATGGAATTACAAAATTTATATAATGCATTGCAATATTTGTTCGTTCCTCAATCAAATATCAAAAATAAAATCTACGTCTGATTATTTTTTGATAGGCTAACAATTTTAAGAATTATATAGTTGCGATTACTTTAAAATACTGGCTTCCAACACCTCCCCACATCATGCCCATGAAGGATTGAGACTTGCTAGATTTCTTGCGAATTAGCCCCCAACACTTCAGGCCTTCAGTAGTGTCCAAATTCGAAATAAGGCTTGACGGAAAGAATCTTAGGCAAGAGAATATATTATTTCAAATATTGCATACTGAGTCCTCAAACATTCAAACAAAAAGCCGAATCCTAAGACATTCAAAATATTTATAAAGAAACGCCAATATGTTCAGCTATCACAAAGAATGAAAAAAAAAAGCTTCAAAAAAGTGGTTAAAAAGAAAATGAATTTGAAAATTATATTATCTGCTGAATTTACAAATAGCAATCGAGGCAAGAAAACACGAGATCTATTTAGCGATTTCCCAAAAGAAAAGCAACAAGAGTTTTCAAAATCTGATTCCACTTTCAAATCTATATCGCTCCCATATTTCGCCAGTCGCCAAACGACACCCGAAGTTTGATTTAAAATCATTAAAGAATTTGATGGTAACATCTAGCGATATGTACTTTAGCTCTAATCTACTAGATTATTATAGCCCAACTAAATTTCAAAAACTGATAGAGGGGCCATGGTATCAAAAACTTCGATCAACCCTTGCTGCATTTTATTTAAAATTTGTGTTCGATAATAAAGTATAGGGAATCCATGTTATATTTTCAAAATTGGAAATAAATGTTTTTCATTGAATTTTAAATGAGTAATAGACTAGTATAAATGTGTCTGAATAACATCGCGTGTGAAGTTTATCAACATTAATATATTATTACCGCTTTCATTTAATATTCCATGTCCAAAGTTTGAAACAGAAATTCACGAACCTTGAAAATTATGTTAAATATAAGAAATTTAACAATGGTTCAACATTCAAAATAAGAAAGTTTGTAGCATTCCTATAAAATATTTTAATTCTTTATCTTTAGTTTTCTTTTGGATTATTTAACTGAAATAGAATTTTTTTTAAATATAGGGACCATTTCCAAAAAAATGTAACATTTTTTTTTTACCATTGTACAGATTAAAACTACACAAACGCTTTTTATTCTCAATTTATTCTTCCAGAGTGGTTCAAAATTTAATTGAAACACAGCCAACGGCAAAAAATGTTCTAAAATACTTAAATTTTAATACGATTCTAAAGAATGTGGAGTAATAAAATATTAATGAAATAAGGCAAAACTTACATCAAAAATTTAAGCTTCTAAAATCAGTAATTTGGCTATCACTTGAAACAGACTAGCACGTACTCACAACTAATTTCGAGGAGAATTTATTGCTGCATTATGCAACACAATATGCATTTTTCTTATTTGCTTCAATTCATTTCCATTCCTACTCAACTCCACGTTGTACATTAAATCTATCGTCATTCAAAGTCCTCCCATGGTGTGGAAGTTAGGAGAGGGAGGTGCTAGCTTAAGTGTCGTTCTCGTCACTTTTCAAAGGATCATAATTAAAGGGCCTACTACCAAAAGTCCTCAAGTTGCATCTAGCGGGACGCTAATGACACCAACAAAGGAATAATAAAGCATATGTTTAAATAGATAGCAAATATTTTAATATATTGGAAAGTAAACAATAAAAGATAGCATGCTTACATTTTTTCGTTTTTATAGTAATGATCTAATATCGCCATCGACGAAAAAATACTCGATGTTTTTTTAAGCTCTTTAAAATCGAGGTGAAAATCTAAAAGCCCCATAACTGTGGACTAGTGTACGTTTTTATGCGAATCAATCAAGATCTGCTCGTGGTCGCTTTAGATAAAACATGCTTGAAATGAAACTTCTTGATGAATTTCCTGAGAGTAAAGTACAAAAACAATTCATTATACTTATGTGAGATATAAACTAACCATTTTTATGAAAATGAAGTTTGGAGAAATAATTCCTTTCGAGCAGCTGTTTACTGTGCCAAAAAGGATATATTTTTGACTTACACCAAGGACACTTAAACAAAAACAATACGTATCTCAATCATGAACATGTTCAGACAACGAGGTCGTCACCAAAGCAGGCACCCCACACTTATCATCAATACCTGACCACAATGAAAACCTCGAAATATAAGATTGATGAAGATTATTTGTTTGTTAACGTTACCCTTAGAATCAACACTAGTTTTATTGCCGAAGGAACTCGCTATTTTGAATGTCGACTGAGAAAAGATGACTACACAAGGGCTGGCATATCCCTCTTCTCAATTCAACACCACGCAAATGAGAGGACTTTGTGCCTCTACAGATTTAACTTGCAACTTTCTTGCAGCACGGAGGTCCTCTAGTTGCATCCATGATACGATGCTATTGGTTATTAAAGTCGCACTGAAAAGCTGCACGAAGGATAAACATGAAGGACATCATAACTTTATATCGTAATCAAGTTACTAAGACGATACCTGAGCTGGCACCTCCCGCTCCAAACTTCTAATCCACTGCAATCGAAGGACAGGGAATCGCGACGTATTTAACTGCATCCTCCCAGCTACAACGACGATCTTCCGTGAGATAATTACATGAACTATCGGCTCGACGAAACATTTACGGATATACAATTAGGAAAATAGACACATTTAGACGAAGAAACATTTAGGTAAAATAAATAGACACAAAATTACGGATTGTGGAATGGTACGAAGAATTGTTGGCAGATGGTAGGCAACAAATTCAAAGTGCGGTTGCCTACAGATAGGGTATCCCGGGTTTGCGTCACCCGCGTTTATCAAAAACGGTGAACCCCATGGGAAAGAAAAAGATCACTAGGGTGCTTCGGGTCATGATGCCCGTACTTACCTGAAGAAGGCAAGTAGCAATGTAGACACTGCAGGAAGAGTCGAGCCGGTAAATGTGCCTGATGTCGTATGAAACGACACCACAGCCGACGTATCCAGTTCCTTTCGATCCATCCGTGTATATAGGAATATAATCCTCATACTGACAGCGATGGAAGGCAAAGATTCTCTGGAGAACAATGGGACATGTGTTGGATTTGCTGAAAAAGCAAAAGGGTTATGGAAAGTAAATCTTGGCACATTCCAAGGTGGAAATTTAATAAAATTTCTTTGTTGAATACCCAAGTCATGTAGGCTGAGTTCCTCGATGATGTCTTTCACCCTTTCAGTAAAAGGACGGATGAAAGAAGGACGAGCACTGTACAATCTCATTAAAGACGGGCTGATACTAATGGTCTGTAAAGGGTGAGATGGGAGAGATAACATTTTGAAATGATAATAGAGCGACAGTTTCAGGCGCCGCGAAGCCAAAGGCAGCTGGTTACAGAGGACATAGAGACTCTGCACAGGTGACTTTCGAAACGCACCACAGCAGATTCTCAGAGCATTATGGTGGAAGGTCAAGCTTCCGCAAGGTAGTTTAGGAGGCAGATCCGTAGACGATGCATCCGTAGTCGATCCGAGACAGAATCACCGACTGATACACTCGGAGTAATGAAGTTCGATCCGCTCCCCAAGAGGTGTTGGACAACACCTTCAAGATGTTGAGGGATTTCTCACACTTCTTCCGCAGATGTAAAATGTGCGGAAGGAAAGTGAGTTTGCGGTCGAAAATTACTCCGTGGAAGCGGACGTTAGGGACAACCGGAGTAGACGTATTACGGAAGCGAATGTCAGGATCGGGATGGAGGCCCCGTTTCCTACAAAAATGCACGCAACTACTCTTGCTGGGAGAAATACTATGCCCATTCGCATCACACCATGTAACCAGGTTATTGACTGCGGTCTGAAATGGTCGCTCAATGATACGCATTGACGATTCTTCGCAGGAAATCTACAGATCGTCAACGTATAATGAACCATGAACTGAAGGTTGCAAAAGAAAAAGAATGGGAGAAATGTGACAAATAAGAAGAGTGGGACTCAAAATGCTCCCCTGAGGAACTCCTTCAAATTGAATAAAAGATGAAGATAAAACATTACCAACCCGTACTTTAAATGATCTGAAATTTAAAAACATTTTAATAAAAAGAGGTAAATTGCTTCTCAGACCATAATCGTAAAGAGTGCGCAGAATCCCATAGCGCCACGTACGGTCATATGCCTTTTCGATATCAAAGAAAATAGAAACCAAATGATTCCTCCGTACGAAAGAAGAACGAATCTGACTTTCGAGTAGAAGGATGTTATTTACTGTGGATCTTCCTTTACGGAAGCCACTCTGAAACGGAGAAATGCATTGATCCTTTTCCATTTGATAAACGAGACGGGCATTGACCATACGTTCTAGCGTCTTACACAGGCAACTCGTCAGAGCGATAGGCCTATAGTTGAGAGGGTTCTTTGGATCCTTACCAGGCTTCAGAATATGAATTACGATTGCTTCCTGCCACTGGCTAGGAAACACATGCTCCCTCCATATTCGGTTGAATAGGTAAAGGAGACTGACAAGTGAATCCTCGCTCAAGTTGCGAAGCATATCGTATATAATACCATCAGAGCCTGGACTGGTATTGTGAGCCAAGGACAGAGACTTTCTCAATTCCCACATGTCAAAGTCACAGTTATAAGGGAGTGGTTGCCGACACCTGAAGTTGATAGGTGTCTGCTCAGAACGATTCTAAGTCGCTAAAAATGTAGCGCTATATGAATCGGAGCTTGACACACTAGCAAAAGAGTGGCCAATGACATTGGCCACTTCGACAGGTGAAGAATGCACAGCATTTGCAGTTTCCAGTATCGGGATGGTAAATTCTCGATACAGGGAGTTCGCAGCTTTTACCTTTCTCCATAACTGTTGACTTGTGGTAGACGATGTGATGGAAGAGACATACCTGATCCAAGATTCTCTCTGACTATGTTGCCTTACTCTGCGAGCAATCGCCCTTGCATTTTTAAAGGCTATGAGATTTTTGGTTGTGGGATATCGTCTGAAGATACCCCACAATTTCTTTTGTTCCCTGTAGGAGGATTGACATTCCTTATTCCACCATGATTTACTCATCTTCCTCTGTGATGTTCCACTCTTCGGTATCGCTGCATCAGCAGCGTCCACGATAGAGGTAGTGATATGTCGGACAGAGCTATTTATATCCTGATCTTGAACCATTGTACCTGTAATAACTGCTAGCCGTGTGAATAAATATTAATCTGCCCGGTTGAAGCGGTAAGTGGGGGGACGAAATCGCACCCCACTACCATGAACCTAGGAGATCAGGAGAGGGAAATGATCACTATTATAGAGATCATTTAGAATCTCTAAATTCAGCGACGGTAGCAGTGTCGGTGAACAAATGGCTAGATCAAGGGAATGAAATGTCCTAGTGGGAGCATGGAAATACGTCTTCTCATCGGTGTTCAGCAGACAGAGACTGTGATCAGAGATCCATCGCTCGATCTGCCGACCACGAGAATTTGTACCATCATACCCCCACTGAGGGCTGTGTCCATTAAAATCACCAAGAAGAAGGAAGGGAGCTGGTAACTGATTGACTAGTTGGTCTAAATCCATTTGTGACACTACATCGTTAGGTGGCAGGTAAATGGAGCAGACTGTGATTAATGTGCGAGTATGAATTCGCACAGCCACAGCCTGCAACGATGTGGTCAGTGTAACGACGTTATGAGGATAGTTCTGGGATGCCAAAATGCAAACACCTCCAGAAAAAGGTGATGTGACATCAACATCCATCGTACACAATGATATCCACGCACGCGGGTTGTCATATTACTCTTCAGAAAAGTTTCCTGAAGAGCAACACAGGCAGGTTGGTGATCAGATATAATGGATTTGAAATCCTCTAGTCTGGGTCGTAAACCACGGCAGTTCCAGGAAACTAAAGCCATTAATTGGGCACACTGGAAGTGGAAGGTCCCGTTTCCAGGACAACCATGGAGTCATAATCTTCGGGCGATGGGTGTAATACCACCGCATCCCCGTCAATGACCCTGGTTTTTTTGCGAGAAACACTGTTCTTCGCAGAAGATTTTAATTTTTGCCTCTGCAAAGCCTTTGACCTGGCCAATGGCCTAGTCTGATTAGGCTTTGCGGTGGAAGGTTTTTTTTGAATAATTAATTTTTTATTTGTTTGCAGAGCCTTAGTGTTAGGTAATGGAGTCTTATTTTTTGTTTGCGATTTCTTAGAGGTAGGAACAGGTTCAGGAAATTGAGTAGATTTAGATATTTTAGTTGTCTGGGTTGCCGTTGCGTAGCTTTTTCCCTGTACAGGGGTACGAGAAGCGACTACACGGCGAGCCTCGGGATACGACAAATTCTGCAATGTCTTCACCGTTGTTATTTCTTTTTCTTCGGCCCATTTCGGGCAAGAACGTGAGTATGCAGGGTGGTTGCCCTGACAACTGACGCACTTCTCTGCAGCGGTACAGGAAGCACTATCGTGTCCTGTTGCTGTGCAGCGAGCGCACGTCAATTGTCCCCTACACGCGTTCTTGGAATAGCCATATCGCTGACAATTAAAACACCTCAGTGGGTTTGGAATATATGGTCGGACGGAGAGTCGGAGATATGCGGCCTGAACTGCTTGTGGCAGGGTAGGAGTCGAAAAGGTCAAGATGAGGTGCTGGGTGTTAAGCACCTTACCATCTCTCCTAATCGTAATCCTCCGGACACCACAAACCAGCTGGTCCTGCAAATTCTCCATGATCTCTTCTTCCGACACGTTTTCCATTTCCCTTGAAGATATCACGCCACGAGAGTAATTAAGATTTTTATGTGGTTAAGTTGTCACTGGATAAGGTCCCAAGGACTTCATCTTCATAACAAGTTGAGCTTGTTTAGAATTATTGACTTCTACTAAAATGTCCCCAGAACGCAATTTCTTGATATCTTTAACAGTTCCTACCATACCCTGAATTCCCTTTTGGATCAGAAAGGGAGATATGGTAGCAAAAGTTTCAGTATCTTTTTTTATTATAAAGAAACGGAAGTTCATTTCGGTAGATATGTCTGAGTTTTCTGCAGTTGCATTATCATGATAACGTTCCACACGATCAACCCATAGTTCACTGTTCAAATTTAAAGAATTTTTTATAGCTTTGGGAGCGAAAAACGATTTTCCTTTAGTTGTATCCATAGTGCCTGAGAAAAAAAGAACACGGACAGACTTCTAGTTCGATGGGTCCCCGCCAGACTCCATCTCCCCACTCTTTCCTAACGTGGAAACGAGTAACCTCCGGAGAGATTCGTTCCAGCCGGACAATGTGACCTGCCCCATTACGTGCCCAGGCAGAGGCACAGGTCCAAGGCCGAAGCCGAGGAGGATTTCTCGCAATGGGAGGGAGGTCACACCATCCAGCCACACGCAACCAAGGCTCTCCCTCTGGGATCATTTTATAGGATGACGTTCCAAAACTGTTACCGACGACGCACGCAACTCCTCTCCTCGCACACCCTTCCCCAACAAGGGCCTTTTCCAATCACGCCCATGCGGTCTCCCACTAGGTACCTCCGCATGAGGGGTACTGGGGCCCCGTATTGCCAGAGCTAGGCACGCAGGAAATTGGCATTGATACGCCGCCGGCCTTTTAGTGTTTTAGTAGAGACACCACAAATATTTTTTTTTTATTTTTAAATCTTTTTATTCTTTTTTTTTTATTTTTAAATCTTTTTATTCTTTTTTTTTTATTTTTATATATTTTTTAAGACAAGAGTTAAACAAACACTAATAAGAAATAAAACTATGTTAGTTTAAACTGTTTTCCGCCTGATATCATAAAATATCAAGCGGAAAACCCCCCAAAACAAAACACATGTCAGGAAAAAAAAAAGAGGGGGGAAGAAGAAGAGGAAAACAAAAATCACTGAGGTACCTCGGGGTTGTGAAGCCCGTACTCATCTCAGGTAGATGAGCTCCCTGAGGGGCCTCGTAATTTTGAACCACGGTCAAATGACGAGGATGAAACCTGAGCTGGCAAATTATTTACCAAAGAGTGCACATTCGATCTTTCATTGGATGATTGCTTTTATTAACGTTGCTCTAGGTTTATTGGCGATGGATCTCGTAAATCTCAGCCTTGATCACGTGATGAGGACGAGTCTTGAATTCCTAAATTCCATACGACGCCAATGAGAAGACTTAATTCCTGCTTTCCTCAAGAGGATGTGTTCCGTCCATTTATTTTACTCTCGAGTTTAATTCTTCCGAATACTTTAAATCCTACTTTTATATAAACACAATAGATTTCGTACTTGTACATAAACACGATTATAGTTTAGAATTATTAATCCATTTAAATATTGAGCTACCATAACTTTAACAAACCCTGATATTAACTATTTTCAATAAACATTTTATAAGAATCTTGCTATTTAAAAATAGAAGTAGGTATTGGTTAATTAAATCGTGTGCAAGATTAAGAGAATTTGCAATTTGTGTATGCTTTTACAAAAGAGGTATTGAACCAAAATGTTCTAAATATGCCAACCAAAAATTAGGAGAACATTTAGTGTCAAATACGTAAAGGTACACGTTCGGTCTTACAGAGCTGTAACTGGCAAGGGGTTATAACGACACAAAGAAATTTCGGTGTGCTTGTAATCCTTCAAGACATTCGTTAGGTTCATTGCAAGAGTTGGGTAACTTTTATGACGTATCAGGTAGAATTATCAATCGATCGCTTATTAAAGTCGAACTTGAAAGCACAGTACGATGGATAATGGTGATGGACCTCGTAATTCAGAAATTGGTTTAAACTAGAGGACGACATCCGAGTCGATACTTTTTCCAAATTTCAGCACAACTCCTACAGGAGGGCTTAGAACCTCTTGAGGTTTAACGTTGAGGTGAGACCCGCTACACGGGAGTTTAATGACATTAGAACTCGATCACAAGACTTCATGCAACAACTCTGCAGGAGAGTCCATGATCACTATGCTACTATACAAAAGTATTAGGTAAAATGAGTAGCCATAATTGTAAGGGACTCAGATGGTGAAAAATCGGTGAGAGTAGAGGCAGGTCAATGAAAGGAACATGCAATTAAGGCGCACCAGTCCCTCCCCCTTATTCAAGTAAATTATCAATGGGAACAAAACAAGTGTTGTTCAAGTAGTTTCAGAATCATACGGGTTCGTCTCAAAAGTTACTGTACCTCTTGCAACATCTACTATCGGCTTTGGTTTGGTATTATTAACGTCGCACTAGAAACAATACGAGGGCTAGTGGCGACGGATTTCGTAATTTAGAAACTCGGTCAAGAGGCGAGGACTATACCCGAGCTGACACCCCCACTCCTTTCTCCCAATCTACGCCATCGGAAAGACGTTGGACCTCCAACAAATTAAACGCTTATCACCCTCGTCTACGATGAGTCTGAGTATAGTTTTTTTTATATTTTTTTAATAAAGTCGCCCTAGAAGCAACACGAGAGCTATTGGTGACGGACCTCGAAATTTTGAACCACGGTCAAGTGACGTGGACGACACCACACATGACCGGTCTAAAGTGGCATGAAGTTTTAAACCCGCGACTGAACGAAAACCGCCTTAGCAAGTCAGCGTTCGTGCCCACAAACTTACCGCGGCCACACATCTATCAGAGAAACCTCAGACAATAAGACATGTTTTTCACAATGCAGGTTTAAAAAAAAAAAAAAAAGAAATTTTCTAAAGTGAAGCAAACAAAAGAAAACGCCTAAAATTTGATGTAGTGTAGAGAAATAAGACTACGCATTTGTGTTAGAGCTTCATTTTATCTGATAAGAAGTTTAAAATTTGCCCTCCGCCAGAAAAAATAAAAGGACTTGAATTCGAAAATTATATTCCCAACTCAAGCATGGTGGAAGAAGGTTTTGGAGTGAACAAAATAATAGAGAAGCAAATATCGGTTTTATTCAGACTATTAGCAGATACTCGCCCGCTTTGCTGGACAGGTGATAATATAATATTTTGGAACCTATAAGTAAGATATCAAGACAATTTCCAATATTTAAGACTTTAATGATAATCTAAATTTAAAATTTTTAGAAATTGATTGTCTGTAATAATGTTTATCCCCGACATTCAAATATATAAGAAAAATGAAACATTTTAGTAAACCCTCACCCTATATATATATATAAAATGGATAAAATTCATTCCATTGTATTCATGCTACACCTAGTATTGCCAAAGATGCAACCTTTTGTCATAATATTCATCATGTGCTTAGCTTTCAAATGAAATACTCTCGCAATTACATCGTGTCTATCATAAGATTTTTTTCCTAAATTTGCAAGACTAAAAAAAGTCAGGACGTCCAAAATGTCTTACATACGTCATAGCGTCTTGAGTTCATTCATGCATGTAGCGAGGTCACCCATAAACGAAGATTGTCTTGCGTGTGTGCTACTCCGTAAAAAGTCGCCATTTTAATATTTTTCAAAATCGCGCTAAGATCTGGAGCTAAACTACATTCCAAATTCAGAAACTCAATTTATTCCAAACTCATTTATTATTTTTTTTCTATATTTTCGACATGTATGAAATTTCACGTAAAGAGAATCTTCGCCAAAACCTTGCCCATCCTCCATCAGGTCTTCAATATAAAATTATTTCGTATTTTTCCATTCTGCACGCGAAAATCTCACCAAGTAAACTTAGTTGGTGACAATACACAGTATACATATAAAAAAAATATATTCCGTTTGACGTCGGTCATATCAGTTTTGGCGATAAAGTCGCCAAAATTACATAACCATAGGATAAGAGTAGATTAACGGATGTTAAAACATTTTTGGATAAGAGTTCCGTAAAATCCGTTCTTAGTGAGCGTCTACATCGCAAAATGAGTAACTATGCCAAATTTCAAGTCAATCGGTTGTATAGTCTTTGAGATCTCGTGATGAGTCAGTCAGTGGTATTTCCCTTATACATATATAGATAATTGCAGCTTTATATGCTGCCACAAGACATATTCAGCAATGATAAAAAATTAGCCCAAGAACTTTTCTCTTTCAACAAGATAATGACCAAAAGCATATTGCTATGGTAACCAGGATAAGGGTGATTTACAATGCTCGAAGACAGCTGTTAACTCTTCCACAATATCCAGACCTGAATCCAGTAAGAAATATTGATGCACAAATTCAAAATATATCACAAGAAAAAAAACAGTTTAAAAAAACATTCAAAAGAGCTTGAAATAAAATTCTTAATATTCGTAAACATTTAGTAGAATCCATGCCAGAAAATCGTTTAAAGCATTAACGAAAGTTAAATGACTTCAGACAAAGTTTTATTGTACATTATTTAACAAACTGTATTTGTAGCACGCTGATGAAATAATAAAAAGATTTTCGTACAATATATTTTTATATTTGACTATTAAAATATAAAAAAAAATGATTTTTATGTTTATTTTTCTTTTATGTTTTTGTAATACGTTAATATATTGCATTATTTTTTTTAACTTAAATATCTATTTCTATTGTAATTTAAGAATTGTGCCAATAATTGTTTTGCAAAATGTATCTGAAACTCTTGAGCAGTAAATCTAAAACTGAGTACCGATAATTTAAGGTATCTATATTTAAAAACTCCCTTTAAATAAAGTTATTGTTAAATGGAACGTAAAACTACCCTATGTTCTTCGCGCCAAATAATTTCAAATTCTTTGGAGTATTTTTAGAAATTTTAATGACATATGACGGCAAACAGCTCACATTTACTGACAAATCCATGAAACAAATCTGTATTTTTAATTGTATTATAAATCTTTACTCGTGTTATAATCATGCTATTCAATTTTAATTAAAATTTTCTGCTTCAAATTGTGTTTGGTGATCTTTACCCTTCCCCGAAACAAACACAAAAAATTTTCCGAAAATTAAAATGTATACCTATAAATTTTTAATTTGGTCTTTTTATAAAAAATAATATTAAAAAACCTTCAGTCAAGAATATCTATAAACATTAAAACATTTTTATTTCAAGATTAAAACAACGTGGATATTACATTTATATATCCAAGTCTTTGTAGAGTCCTATAAAATCAACGCTAACAGGCTTCTGTCCCCCCCCATCGTAGTCTAAAACCTTCTTTAAATATTGAAAGATTCTGTCTTCTTTAATTTTACTTTTAATGTAGTCTGACAATGATGACCAAATTTGTTTAACAAGATCTACATAATTATAATCAAACCATCCTGTGTTAAATTTTTCATATAAAATTATGCAGAATAACTGACGATAAAATACATCAGACATATTTCTGCTTAATTTTTGTAATATATCAAGAAATAGAACTTGCAACGGCCAGTGCAAAAATGACTCGCAAACACATAATCTCTCATCCATTAACAAACCACTAAACATCAAATCTAATTTATGATCTTCCATTTGAGAAAGACTCAAGTAGAAATCAAATGGATGTAATTCTCTTTTTCCTATAGAATCTATGATTCTCATAAATCTATCATTTGGATTCTTAAGTTTCAGTATAAGTTGAAACACTCCCAAGAAATCCATATAAAAGAAACTGCTGGAATTTTCTTTTAAAATATTGCTAGACATGAGGGCTAGAGATATTGCATACCAGTTGAGTGGAGTATTTTTTTGTAGTGCCTCTACCTAAAACATCCTGCTTCTATTGTTTAGTTTTGTTAATGTAAAAAAATGTCGATATCCTGGCGACATATTTTTCCACAGTCTCCGTACATCTGCTTCCATATAGTAAGCGCAAGCCAAATTAAATCGGTGCTCGATTTTTATGTTTTGATCTTTAATGAGAGCACGGGCAGTCTCTAATCTGTTTATAGTGCCATGCGAATACCACTGTAATATATTCCAATAATCAAGATTGTCTTCAATCAAAAATGATCGATGACAGGAACACCAGTTCGCAATCTCCTTCACTAACACCTCAATGACACCCATTGTGCGGTTTTTTATCACATTTGTTAGGTTAAGCGAAGATAAAATTTGATACATGTATTCTAAGTCGATAAGTACAACTCCTCGCATAAAGTCGGGAAAATTATTTTTGAATTCCAAGTTACTTAGGATTCCCCGAGCAATTCTAACCAGAGCTATTAATTGAAGTGACGGCCAGAATCTTATCTTCATGACTGCAGGTATCCAAGATCTTGCTTCCTGTAAAATATAGTAATTACAACGAATTAGAAGAAATAGTTGTAGCAATTTCCATGCTATTTGCTATTGAATACGTATTCTCAGTCGCAAAAGTATTAAATATAAACATTTTAGGATGGATAATTTACGAATCTATTTACTAAACTCTGTGCTATGAGACAATTTGCTCTTCATAAAACTTCACCTCATTCTCAACCAAAATGAAATGGAATTAGTAAATTAGATCAAAATAAGAACCATACTTGATTTATTGTTGGATAGTGATAGAAAAAAGTAATAGAATTAAAAGGAAAAAGTGAGAGAAAAAATAAGAAGGCGGTAAATAATTGTAGATTACATTAAATCATTTCATTTAAATGTTTTGGGGCGAATCCTCCTTATTTGCAAAAATACAACTTAGATACGAGTATATTCTGTAATAAGCAAGAAGTTTATAAATTGGAAGAATGTTTTGGTGTGCTAAGAATGTATTATTAGAATATATAATTTAGGATTCATCGAGATAGGCCGAATATTTTAATACATCGAGAATTAAAAATTACCTTAAGTTTTTTTTATCAAACGATGCATCATTTCTTCCGATTTAATTATTAATTATTAAAAGTATTTGTATTTCTATGTATATGTATAATAAACAGAATTACGTGAAAAATAAAAACAAACACTTAAAAAGCTTAACTTAGCAACTCTCTACCATTATGTATAAATACCTTCCTGTTATTCATTGCTATATTTCCATATATTTCGGAAATGACACTTGGGGAGACTATAGCATTTATTTAATCGTTAAAAATTGATATTTTAATTTACATTTCACATCACAAATAAATAATTAAACACTTTAATGACTTAATTTTTATAAAGACATTTCGTCATTCGTTTGTGAAGATTACTCAAAAAATATATATTAAAACTTTAAAAACATTAAAAATTTAATTTTAAAAGGTTTATATTACATTCAATTACATTTAAGGAATATACTTCGAAAATTCATAATGGTTATCTCCGAACGATTGGTTTATTTACAGAACACTACAACATTTTATATACAGTCATAATATAGTCAAGTTTCTTAGATTACATTTTTTAAAAGTATTTTTTTAGTTTTAAAGAAATCTCATTTATTTCTTGATATTTATTCAAATGACTTGTGAGAACCATATGATAGATAACCTTTGAAAGAATTAATTTGAGAATTTCTGATTCTTTTAAAGTATCAAAAAATTTCTGTTTGCTTCTTATTGTTACCATTTAATTTATGATTATCAATGAAAAAATATTTAGAATTAAAATAAAATGATCAAAAATATAAAAGATTTTTTGGGATGTCTCCTTTCCTTAAAAATCTCCATCATAACTACACCTGTACATTTCAATTTCGTAATCAGTCCTTAATTTCATTCGCATGGATATTAACTTCTCGTTTAAAGATTTTCCGAAGTGTAGAAAACAATTCTTTAAAAATTTTAGATTTATTGGTCTTATGAGATGAGGGATTTAAACATTTTGGTATAATATAATTTTATTAAAACTTTTAGTGGTTTCTAAATGTACAATATTTGCAATTTTAAAAATACTTCAGAATTTAAGAAAATGTATGAATAGGTGTAAACGTTCATAAAAAAAATGCTTAGGGTAGCTAAGTTTAAGAATGTCTTTAAATATTAGGATGCTTTCCAGCTCATTCGTGGTTAGAAATTTTCTTCAAAAAACTGGATAAATTAATAAATTTCTTTTTGACACTTTTAATAGGAATATTTACTTTCGTTTTTAAAGATGTGTTAATGCTTTTTCATTTACCTTATCTCTGTTGTAATATAGTTTCCCTTAAATACTTATTCATTTAATACAGTTTGCGAGTTATAAAAATTGTCAGGAATGATCGATAATTGTTGACGGAGACCTCTCAGGAGTGTCAGGAGCCTTAAAACTTTGAAAATAGTATTTTTAAAGTAATATTTTTATGTAAACTGAATTATTCTGAATAATCTGGTAAGAAATGTTTATTGATATTAATATCAGTTGCCAAGATATAATCATTAAAATGGGAATTACTTTAATGACTTAGTCACCGAGTCAAAAGGTGTCGATTACTTTTGGATTTCTAGATTGATGGTCACTTATCTGGGGAATGTTAAAATTAATATTTTTTTATATTTTTTTTTCTTATATGATATTTTATATAGTATTAAATTAATCAAACTTTTAGCTTTGCAACATTTTCCTTGGTTTTTATGCTTTTTGGAATTTAGTCAACATATGAAATAAAATGAGTAATATATAAAAGACGGTGGTTATGTATCTTTAAAACGTTATTTTGTGTAACTTATACCTAAATTTAAATCAAAAATACTGCTACATTTTGTAAATATGCGCATTTATCAAAACTCTAAAAAAGTCGAAAAAAATTCAATGGGATTTGTTTTTGATATTTGTAATCTACAAAGTGAATTAGAATATTTTAATAATACATATATATATATATTATATGTGTGGATTTGTAAAATAATGACTTAATTTATGAGAGACATTTTACGTTCGCTATTTTAGTGGGTATAAAATTATTAAATATCTAACTTCATTTTTTAAAACATGCTTTTTTCAAATGTCATGTAAAATATACAAAAAACTAATCATTGGAAATGAATTAAAATTTATGTATATCTCCTAATTATTATTCTCTAGAATGTAAAACTAAATTTAAAGTATTGCGATGAAAAACATTTTTTAAAAAAAATTTAATGTTCAAATTACTTCGATTTAAAAATTTTCACAATTTTTTAAAAAAAAGATTAAATAAGTATTTTGAAAATAAAATAGGTTCAGTACCTGAAAGAAAATATTTCGTTTAAGTTCAGACTAATGCGGTGGTATTCGCTTAATATTTGTACTGTACATTTAACGAGAAGTGAAACTCACATTAGTTGAGAAAAAAAAATGTAGTCTTCAAAATACAACAAATAACATATTTTTTTT
>BMAW01087524.1:0-17649 GCA_019974015.1 Nephila pilipes
TACAAGCTTCTGAAACCTAATGAAAGGCTCAGTTGGCCAAGGTACTGCCAATAGAACCATGTCTTAATCAAAGCATTCAAAGAAAGGTGGAAAAAAATCTTCATTAGGAAGTCTATCGAACTGCAGCATGATAATGCTAAAACCATGTGCTAATTAGGAGACACGTCAGATATTCTCAAAGCCAGGCTGGAAATTTCAAGATTAAAAATTTCAATTCTGTCGTATTCAAGATTACTCCCCTCATCTAGCATCTTCCGACTATTATTACTTTATTAACTGTGATATTTTTGAAACGAAAGATGTTATAAATTGAAGCAGATATCAAATAAGCACTACTCGATTCTTTGCTTTCAAGACAAGGCGTTTATCAAAAACTGTGTTTTACGAATTGTCATCCCTCTGTCAAGAGGTTTTAAGTAACGACAAAAAATATGTACAATAAATATATTTAAATGCATGAAATATGGATTCTTTTCTTTCACTTCACAAACGGACAAAAATTTATTGTAGACCGAATATAAATATTTCGCATATATAGAAGCATGGAAACAGTTTCTGTAGCTCAATCAAAACTGGTCCAGGATATCCCTTTTGAACAAAAAATGTTTGGAATTTTTTTTTCCTAAATTTTGATTTAAATTCTAAGGCTTTGACACAAAGCCGTAATTTTCTTGATTGAGGTTTTTACCTTTTCATTTTTTCTTTTCTTCTTTTTGCTTCAATTTCGGTGAATTTTTACTACATTCTTTTCAGAAATATTTCCCCTAGTTTTCTCCTCTTCCTAACATAATTTAATATTTTTTTTCTCCTTCCTATTTTGTTTATTATTATTTTTTCTCTCTTAACTTCTATTCGATAAATAAGTTTATGAAAAACAAACTTCCCTGTGTACATTGATCTCGGAAAAAGTGAAAAAAGTATTTCTGAGAGCATCTGATAAAAGAGCCAAAGAAGGAGAAAAATGGAAGATTGTGAGCAGGAAAGAAAGAGAGAGAAGAGAGAATGAAACTTTCACAACCAAACACATTTCGGAAATCGCCTGCGGTGCGAAAGTTTCTTCCATTGTGGCGCACCTTTATCTCTTATCTACTTAAGAAAATTATAATAGTTTCTCATAATACTTTTGTCAACTTTCAAATTCGTATTATATAAAAAGTAAATGAAGTAAAAACACATATTTTACTTTTCAAAATTGAACATAGAATCGCTTCCTTTGATTAGAAAGTTTTTTTCTTCCATTTATGGTAGTTGTATCATAAAAAGAGACTATTCTCTTCAGAATTCATTTTCTTAAAGTTTCGTTCTCAAAAGATATATCAATATTAAGATATTGTGCAATTAAAGGGTTTACAGCGTGTAAATATTAGCTATTATCTACTTGCTAACTTTGGAGAAATCGAAGTATAAAAAAACTTTATCGAAACAAAGATGCAAATCTTGTACGTCGAATACGCAAGCGAATACGTGTATAGAGACGGAACTAGTCGAGGAACAAGAATTATAAGCCCTCGTGCCAAAATCCGAATTTCGTTTGCTAGCGCATTTAGCCCGGTTTTTGGGTGTTTTTTTGTAGCAATCGCTAAAATTAAGATTCAAACAGTAAAACTGAGTGACGTCTAATGTTTAGAGGATGGAATGAGTTGGAAAATTGTGGTTAGGCTAGAAGCAGGCCAGTCTTAGAACCACATATGCAGATATTTCGATTTATCACCTATCCCAGGGTCCAACTTATGGAAACAATTCAAAGATACCGGATCCATCTTGAGATAGCTTGGGTAAGCTCGTCTAAGAGCCATGACATCCAGAGAAGATCACCGTTTGTCCATTACAACGAGGCGTAGCAGGGATATTACAACTTCTCAGGTCTTTCATGAGTAGTATGCAGTAAAATAACCCGAGTTTCAAGGGTAACTGTTTCCAGAAGACTTCATGAGAAAGGACTGTTTGCAAGTAGACTTGTTTGCGTCCCACTTAGTTCAGCGAACAGGAGAGCCCACTTAAAATGATGCGGACATCATATAGAGTGGGCATGAATCAATGGGCGACCGTTCTCTTCTCTGATGAGTCCAGATTCAGCCTAATCAGAGATTTTCACTTCTATACATCCAATGACCAAGAAATTAACCATTATAGTAGCCGAGGCTTGATGGTCTGGCCGTGCATCGTTTTGGGTTACCGCACACACCTCCATGTCTCTATATCCGCCTCTTCAGTTTTCTAATTGGTCCTGATTTCCTTTTAATGGATGACAATGCGAGGTCGTATAGAGCTCAGCTTGTCGACGAATTTCTGGAAAGAAAAGATGTTCGCTGGATGTATATATATATATATATATATATATATATTGACCAGCCTGATCTCCAGACTTCAATCCTATAGGGTATGGCTGAGACGCTACGGGAAGGTCAATTGTAATTCGCAAGTCCCTTCCGAGAACCATCCAACACCTGAAAACAGCATTGCTAAACGAGTGGGACCTATTGCACAGGAACTCATAAACTCCCTTATTTCCAGCATAAAATCATGTTAAGAGGCCTATATATCTGTAATAGGCGACCATACCCCCTATTAACCAAATACTTTGGTTCTATTCTGTAACTGCTATTTCATACTTTGCGAATCCCCTGAGTGTTACGTACGATAATGTTTATAAATTATAACTATTGACTGGTTATTTTTTTGGTATTATATCAACAATATGTACAAACCAAATTTCATTAAAATCTGTCCAGTCGTTCTAAAGATAATCGACCAAATCAGAAAATTATCTTAATTTTGAATACCAGTATATATATATATATATATATATATATATATATATATATATTTACCGCTAGACATCAAAACATTTGCAATGTTCAAAATGAAACCACTTTCATGAGAATATGGAATCAATGGTTTGCTGAGGGTCATACTGAAAAGTATCTCCACGCCCTCCCATGACTGACACCCATGAGGACAGACATATTAGGTCAGTCCTGCAAAACCATTCTTCCTCGAGTGGATACTGGGAATGAACAACAAGCCACAAGTGAACTGGGAAACCACGAACCACGAGCGGACTGGAACGAACCAC
The DNA here is from genome assembly GCA_019974015.1 of Nephila pilipes. Classification (NCBI taxonomy): domain Eukaryota; kingdom Metazoa; phylum Arthropoda; class Arachnida; order Araneae; family Nephilidae; genus Nephila; species Nephila pilipes. The sequence goes on from BMAW01087524.1 coordinate 3,077, forward strand.
GAGCACCATTCAGGAACTGATACTCGCTTGCTTTCAGGACGCCCAGTATCCGCTCGTACGTTACGATGACGTTTGCAGTAGCGTGGACTGCCGTTATTTTAACAATTACTTCGTCTTCCGTTGTCAATGTAGAGAGAGAGGGAAACTCTGGTATGCCGAAAGACTAAACTGGATACAGGAGTGGCACAATATCATCTTTTCTGAAGAGTCTGTTCTATGTGCAGTATTCGGATGGTTGTATACGTGTCTGGAGGTTTCGGGGAGATCGCTCGTCACTTGATTGCATTTCATGTCGATATAGGGGCCTTGCATCAGGTGTGGTGTTTAGAGTAGCCTTTGGGTGCATGACATACTCATCTCCAGTTTAAATGGACTACAGTCCATTTCTGATATCTTATGTTACCTTTCCGATATCTAACGGTACATTTATGATATCTTACGTTAGGTCGTAGTGCCTATATTCGAGGCTTGCAGAACGCCCTCTGCCGCCAAGTTAATGTATGATAACATGTTGCACGAAGTGTTCTGACCTTCCTCGATACACAGGGTATTTGATTGTAGGCTTGGTCTGCATGGTCTCCAGATCTGTCACCCATTGAAACCATTTGGGCATGGGCTGTTGAAATACTGTCCAACCACCCGTCTCTAGATAATTCGGTTGATGAAGTGTACATAAACTTGAAGCAACAAGAAGTGAGTTGCCTGTTCCTGTCATTCAAGCTCATTTGCACTCCATGCCTAATTGGATAAGGGCCATTTAGCTGTCAGGAGTAACAGCTGTTTTTCCTAATTTCGTATCCCTATAACCTCCAAACTGCTTGCAAATTAAATCATTTTGTCTTCGAACCGCACTATTTATCTACAATAAATATCTTTTGCTTTCCTTCATGGTCTTGCATTTTTAATGACACACACACAAACATATATATATATATATATATTTGTGTGTGTATTTTTGTGTATGTGTATAGGGTTATTCAAAATGATTTATCTCTTTTTTTATTTCCCTTTTGTATTTATGTATTTCCCATCCATTTATGCCACTTATTCTTGAAAACAGGGAATTTTGAAATCGGATGAATCATTTTTAATAATCTTTTATAAGCGAAGACAAATTAAATGTAAAGATCTAAAAAAAATATGCTTTGGGGTTAGAAAATTTGTCATGTGCGAAACTAAAGCGACAGCTGACTGCCATTTTAAAAGAATTTTATAGTGAACGGACATGTGTCTACCCCCTTGTACTATATGTTTTTGGAATTATATACCCTAGGACCCTAGAAAGTGGGTAAGATATTGTTTTTATTAATGTAATAAACTAGATTACAAACCGTTAAATTTTAATGTAGAAGGAGAGATCAAATTTGCATAGCAATAACAAGGATCTGAGGAAATATATGAAGCTCGATTACTATTGAGCTGCCGATACAACCGCATAATAAAATTACAACATAAGTTCTGAAACCGTGACAGAGAAACGAGCTGTGGAAATGGAAAGAGAGTTCATCGTCCGACATTGATTCTGGCAGATTAAATTCTAAGTTGTTTTTGTTGCGATTGGAGTTTTCACAGTTCGAAGGAGTATTTGATTTCCATGGTCTCTTTACACTATTGTTACTTGATTTATTTAATGTATGAAATATTTATTTATTATGATTTTTTTTTTATTTTGAATCGTGGCCATTTATGTATCCAGAACTTGTGTGTGTTCTCCGTATCCAGTCAGATGAATACATTCTAATTGTAATAATTTAATAAATATAATAATTTAGACTAAAACTTCACAATTTCATCCAATGAGTGTGGATTTGTATTCCTTTTTCATTCGGAATACTTTAATACTTGAATCATGTCTGTTAGATTAAATAATGAGAAGGATTCCTTACAAATGTTTTGGTTTGGTTCTATTAACGTCGCTCAAGAAGTAACACGTGGGCTAATGGTGGTGGACTTCACCATTTTGAGCTTCTATCAAGTGATGAGGAGTACACCTGAGCTTGCATCCCCTCTTTCCACTTCCACACCACGCCTTCGGGAGGACTTTACGCCACGACAGATTTAACGTGCATCAGCCTCTGCAACTCGGCAAGTTTTTTCGTGGCATCAAAGCTCGAAACCTCGACTCGTAGAAAAACAGCCGAACGCGAATCCCCTACCATGGACCACAATTTCAAAGTTCTAATGGACATAACTAAGACCTAAGAATCTGTTTACAGAGGGTAATATTAGAATTCTAATATTTCGCATTTTTCATTTTTCTTTCTCTCTTTCTTTATGGAGGATATATTAATATGTATCCTACATAAGACTACATTGACATCACAAATTTCTGCTAATAACGTAGATAGAATCTTTGTCTCACACCCACAGTCAGATGGCCGCCGACGGCAGGCCACACCTTTGGCCCAAATAATGCACAAAAAAGGAAAACTGAAATATTCAAAAATGAAGCACAAGACAAAATATATACATATATACTTGTATACAATTATAAACAGTAAGGAAAATTTAAAATTTTGAGATTTAATCAAATATTGAAACGATTAAGAAATTTTTCTGTTTTCTCCTACGAGGCGTAAGAATACAGTATTCGAGCTAGAAATGCAAGTTATGATTTTTACACACAGTATTGACAACGAATCTCGTAATTTTGAACATTTGTGAAAGTGAAGAAGGTGACATCTGAGCTTTCACCTCCCGCTGTTAACTACCCCAGCACACCAACTGGAGAACTTTGAACCTCAATTGATTTAACATGCTTCAGCTACAACTAAGCTGAGCGGCTTCATTTGCAACAAGGCTCGAACCCCCGACTCGAGGAAAACTACCGGCCTCGACTTTGACCACTAGGCTAATACAGCCACGTCATACAGGAAAATGTACTATAATTTTTTTCTTCCGAATATCTACTGGAATATATAATGTACAAGCAATCATGTCACTATAGAAATCTTTTTATCTCGTGGTAAATTCTGTAATCTTGTAAACTCAAAAATCGAGCATTGCGAAGTATTGAGTATCAGGAATTTCGTTTTTATGTAATATAGCTTTGAAGGAAAAAGGAAGCGATACTTTTGTCATTTCTTATAAATATTTTAAATACAATCAACAGTAATTTTAGAAATATATGTTGATCGATCCCAAAGTGAGTTATAAAATCTCACACACTTAAAAAAATATTCTTTGATCACACATTTCTTAAATGAGTCATTTGCCTCGATATATGATACCATTTCAAAGTTGGAAAAAATTTCTTCGAAAGAAGAAAAAAAAAACAATAAAAATTAAATAAAAAATATTGTGTGACCTCTTTGTACTTTAGATCCGTTAGAATATTAAGGTAATAAACATATGCAATGGAAATTTTTTAAAAAAAAATAATAAGGGACGAGAAAAAATATCTGACCTTTGCTTCTGAATGAGAAGGAAAAGGAAGAAAAGCCCCACTTTCAGAGAGAGATCCATCATCATCAATGAGAAAGGTGATTAACACCGCCATTTAGTGGAAGAACACACTCGACAACTGAAACGAGTTTTCTTTTTTCAAAATCTTTATTATTTTCTTGTACAATTTTCAAATCAATGAACCAAGCCAGGGCGTACGAGAAGATGGAGAGAACAATTTCTCTTTGAAATATATCAGTAAATGAAATTTTTGTTCAATTTGACGCTAACTAAAATGGATAGCAAAGTTTGTCTTCAAAAAAAACACTACAAATTTTTCTGCCTAAGTTCTTTTAAAATATTAATCTAATGCTATAAAAATCACTGCTTTTTTTGTTATAGATTTTGGAGAATAAGAGTCTAGTAATAAATACCTATGTAGCTATGTATTTTCATAGATGTTCTGTTAATATTTAGAGTTAATTTCTAATGGAAAAACTGAGTAATCCCTTTTTATGAAAATAATATCCGGGGGATATATTTTTGTTGCTACAAAATAGAAAACTCAAAAGCATAACTGAAATTTAATAAATTCCATGGCAATCCGATAGTTATTGGAACAGACAACCTCAAGGAAATAAAACTGCGGATGCTGTCTTCAACAATAACACCAGAAGTTAAAAGGCCTTAAAACCTATCCCGAAGAGAGAACACAACATTCAACACACAGCTGCACATGCTACACCCGTTCTTTATTATTCAACTCTTATGATATTTTTCTTTTTAATTCAATACTCAATAATTGTACAACTCCAACTGCAAGAATAAGATAAAATACTTTATTTATCAATGAAGCATGGTAAGGTCGCTTTCTCTCAACTCCTAATTAAGACAGTAAGCCTAGATTTCGATTTAAATATGACATCATAGCGTAGCAAATACTTCGTTCTGATTTCAACAATTTTCTTTAAAAGTTTGCTTCGTAGCTTAGTTCTCAGACTAAGAATCGTTTTCAAAATATTAATTACGATTTTCAATTGAATTTACTATTAAATATCAAATTGACGTTGATTTCTAACTCCATTTGCGAAGCACCTGTCCCTCTACTGTCAAGAGCTCGTCAGCACCCGAATCAATTCAAAACGAAACTCTAAAGGCATTAAGCACACATAGGAGGGAAAACTCTTAGATTGAATTCTACAGTCCATGCTATGTTCTCTTTCAGTGTTTTGTGTGTGTTAAATGTATGTAAATTGTCATACGATACCAAAAAAATGTTTAAGAAGTGAATGCTCGGATTCAATGTGACCGAAAAAATAATCGACGATCACACCCTTCATTTCCCTCAATTATATTTCACTTATACATTCTTATCTCTAATTCAATTCACTTAACTTCGCTTCTATCTTCATCTAATTTACTTTATCACGTTTTAATTTTGATTGAGATGAAATTGTATTTGTACGTAATCAAATTATTATGAAGTCCCCAAGTCGGAGCTTAATAGAAAGAAAATCGCGAATATCCCTATACCCCACATACACAGGCAACAACTATTTAAATTAGTAATATATATTATCAAATATTGATACTTTTTAATTCAAAATCTTTGATTCAGTAAAAATAAAAATTATAATTCATTTTAAAGAACTAACAATGAATCTTACTTCAACGCAATATACCATTTGCCTGATACGTAGTCGCTGGAACGTTTTCAGAAAACGGATTTGAAAACTGCTTTAAATTTATAAACACAGTCGATCATGTTATAACACGATCAGTTAATGTGCATATATGTTTTACACGTTGTTTTACTATTGCTCTCTTGACTAACACTCGATTGTGACATCACTCCTGGACATAATGGCGTCATAATTTTTCATTTTCTTTACGTCCTAGCTTCCCATGAAAGGCAGACATTAATGAATTTTTCCTTTTCTAATCATGCACATAAATCCCCAATTTATACATAACAGAAAAACCGAAAATAACTGAATTGACATAAGATGATTATTTGAAGTGTAGCTAACTTTATAGATAATGATCTGCTCGAAATAGGAAACAAGTGAATGAGAATGTAGAAAAATCTTCGTTGCACCTTACTTTATTTGTTTTCTAAGTTTACGTCAGTACTTGATTGGATGCTCCGTGTTCATTCTCTGTCATTTTATTGTATTGAATTATTCATTTTATCTTTAATAAACTTAAAGGTAGTGAAGTTGCATGCCTAAATTCTTAACTTTACCCCTGTTATTCATTTCAATTTCCTGCATTTAATTTTGCAATGAAATAGAAAATTGTTTCTTTTATTTAAAACAAATGTTATTTGTAAATTACCTTACAGCCTTAAAATGCTTCAATGAGTTGGACTATATGTGGAGGACTGTCCAACACTCTAAAATTTAAAGCAGATTTTCTTTTGCCTCGTATTCGCAATGGTCATAATCGAATTAATCAAAAATACCTTCTGTTCGGCTTGAGGGGGAACCGAGTGTCCCTCCTGCAATGTCATAAACTTCATACAAAACATTTTAATCATCTGTCAAATATTACGATATCATGGTCATATTTTTTAATCTGCCAGTTTTAAATATTTGCCTTTTGTAAACGTAGTGTATCTTTTTAAAACTTTAAAAAAGAGCAGGCTTTTACGCGAAATTTAAATTCTTAAAACTTTCAGTTTTTATTTATTCGACAAAAATTATAATTTTATATATATTTTTATTAAAATGTTTTTTTTTTTTTTTGAAATGAAAATTTTGTAGTAATTCAAACCAATGATTGAAGCAGCATTGTCTTATTTGGCACTCGCACCATTATACCAAACAGTCAGACAAAAAGAATTATAACTGCAGTCGCAGTTGCCGAGATATTTCTTCCTCGTTGTAAGTTTGAGTCCTATTGTGAATAAGAGCTAGCATGTCGCCAGTTTCGCAGAAGAGGTAATTGAGGAATTATGTTGTGAGTTGTTTACGCTGTGTCTTGGAGTAGGAGTAATGTTGGCATTAAAGAACCACCGTATAACAGGGAGGATGCATGTTAAATCTGTGAACCAAGTCCCCGCATCGAGGATTAAAATTCCAGAATAATTCGCCTGTAGCCATTGCAGTGTTTTTGAGTGCAATTTTCATAATGAAGAAATAATCTTAAAATATTTGTAAAAATTCTGTAAAATCATTATAACATTTGAGATAAACTTCGATGAAAATATTAAAATTGGGACAAAATATAGTTCTGAAAGTCAAAAAATTAGTGTTAAAAATTATTTTGCTTATTATAGATGAAATTGAAATTAAAACATATCTTTTCACATAATAAAAATATTTTAATGTGGCAGGCTGTAGCTGCTGTAGCCGAGAGATCATGGGAAAGAAATCTTCACATTAAATCTATGTTAGGCTTAACGACTTCTCATTGATTTGAGTGAATGTTTTAGACGCGATACCTTTTCAGGATTCGTCTTCAGTATCTGAAAAGGATTCAATATTATAAGCTACGTTACAAATATCACTTTTTTAACTACTCAGTGACTCATTTGTTAAACGTTAATAAAAAAAATAGCTCTCTTAACGTAGATTTAATATGCGAAAATTCAACATGCTATTATAATCAGCCATGAAATGCTTATAAATGAACTCTATTTTTCATGTGAGAGATATATTTATTTAAATAAAGGCATTACATTTCCGTAATGAACATTAAAATGGTTATCACGACTTGCTTCTCTTTTTTTGTCTGACCCTCTTAATGTTAATGTAAAAATGGCTCATATTTTCCTTCGAAATTTTTCAAAGAAAAAAAAATCCCTTGAAGACAATTTTTCAGTTAAGGACCATTGTTATATCAATCATTATGAGCATCCTGTGTTTGAAATGTGTATAAAAAACTTTGTACATTAAACAATCCTTTCTGTTGATTAACACATACCAGGTCATATATTGAATAATGTGGTAGAGGTTTATATAAACCATCAAATCTCTTCTCGTTAATATACATTTTAGTATCACATAAATCCAATCAATAAATCAATTAAATGTCTTCATATTATACTTAAATTAAATTCTCCGCGTTCCTTTTGCATTCACTTCAACAATTCGTTATAAAGAAGAGGAAAGAAATATTTAACATCAGTCTTTGGTTCAAGAATACTACGAATTATGTTTACTAATGAATTCATTGGGTAAGTGTAATTTGTGTAATATTTGTTGTCAGGAAATTAAAAAGAAGACTTATCTTCAAAATCATTAGTGTGTTTATATATGAAAACCAGTGCTACCAACCAAATTTCATGACAAGACTATTTCTCAGTGGCTGGAATTCAACTGACATTCTCATAATCAGAACGGTCAAAAGTTTCATACATACAGTTTTGCCAAACATCATTTTCGTCAAACATAAGATATTATTAGCATTTAAGGATTCAGTCTGGAGACAAAAGGCGTACTGGCAAAATGATCGAAGAATCTTGCACTCCGTTTCATAACCTAACACAACATGAAGGCTTTCAAGGGCATAAAAATTTAATTCGTGCGAAATTTGTCAAAAAGAAGTTTTATAAAAATTCTCGTTTCAATAGTTCTTTACAAATACATAGAAATACAAATCATTACTCTTGTGATGTGTGTAGAAAGATATTTTCGTGTCCTCAAAATTTAAAGATGCATCTGCGTACCCACACAAATGAGAGGCTTCACATTTGTGATTTTTGCAAGAAGACTTTTTCTCAAAGTGGTGACTTAAAAAGACATTTACGTGTTCATACTAAAGAAAAACCTTATCTTTGCGAAATTTGCATGAAAGCCTTTACTGAAAGTTCTAGCTTAAAAATTCATTTGCGTGTTCATACTAAAGAAAAACCTTATGTTTGCGACATTTGCATGAAAGCCTTTTCTCAGAGTTCTTCTTTAAAAACTCATTTGCTTGTTCATTCTAAGGAAAAGCCTTATGTTTGCAAAACCTGCATGAAATCGTTTTCTGCAAGAGGTAACTTAAACGTACATTTGCGAATTCATACTAAAGAAAGGTCTTTTGTTTGCGACATTTGCCTGAAAGCATTTTCTCGAAAGGGTAACTTAAACACACATTTACGGGTTCATACAAAGGAAAAGCCTTATGTTTGTGAAATTTGTATGAATTCATTTTCTCAGAGTAGTAGCTTAAAAACACATTTGCATGTTCACACCAAGAAAATGCCTCATAATTGCAATATTTGCAAGAAAGGTTTTTCTAAGAGTTGTAAATTAAGAAAACATTTGCATATTCATACCAAAGAAAGGCATTTTGTTTGTGACATTTGAGAAATTGATTTTTTTTTCTAGAAATCCTTATATAACACTTATTTTGCTTATTCTTTCAAACGAAAAATCTTAATTTTATTAAGTTTTAAAAAATGCTATCTATTATAAAAGCTAATTAACGAGGCGTTCCTGTGTCTTTAAGTATATAAATTTTGCACTAAGAAGTGTTTCATCAAATTATCCGGAAACTATTTTTATAATACATTGCATATAATAAAAATAGATGATTATTTGATTCTGAATTTCAATTAATTGGCTTGACTATTTTTAAATGGTCTTCAAACTGTTTGCTCTTTAATTCTAAGAGCTATTTTAACAAAATGCCTTTTGTACACCTTCATTATTTAAGTGTTTTATCAAGATAATCCATTTTATGTCAGTTTCTTACGTTTTACACTTTTCTTTAATAGAATTTGAATAAGATTTTAAATTAAGCAAAGATCTTTAAACAATGTTGGAAGCACTATATCAACTAATAAATGAATTCTTAAGCAAGGTATTTATTAGATCATGTTTCATTTTCTTAAGAATTCACATAAAATGCAATTAATTCGTTTAACCCTTACGTACATTGAAAAGCATTTTTTTATTTGTGAATGTTCGATAAATTTAGTAACGTTTGATTTATGTGATTTCAGACATTTTCATTTATGTCGGAAGTTTATTTCTGAAGAATTGACCAAATCTTATAGATGTTGTATTTATTTTACAATACAGACGGCATGCTATGGATTGGAATCAAAATTTTATTCACTTGAAGATAGATATTTTGTTCAATTATGTATATATATAGAAAGATGGAATTGTTATAATGCTCCTTTTTTGCCAAATGTCTTGTTTTAAGTTAGTGTATGGTATATATCCCCCGATATGAAAAAGTAAAATGTAAATTTAAGTATCAAAAAAAAAATATTCAAATAAAAGAATTTTGTTAATTAGTGAACTTTATTATTATTGATTTTAGAATTTCAAGAGTTAAAGATTCAAGTATATTTTTTAATATCTATATTTTATATTTAATATACTATTACAATTAAATACAAAAAAATAAGATTATTCTTTTAAAAATTAAATAAGAAAATAATTGCAGAAACGTTAAATTATAATACCGAAAAGTATAATCTTCGCGCGTCCACTTTTTCAGCAATCCATACGATGTTTAGACTACTATGATTTTATTACTGATGTTTAAAGAATGGTACCGAAATGGTGTGCAGTGGAACTCTTTTATTCCGTCAAAGTCTTGGGGTGCGATGGAAAATTGACTTATTTAATTAGGAGAAATTTCCTTACAGGCTGAAATTTAAACTTGAAGTGTAATTTCTGTAAGCTTTGAGTGTTTAAGATGAAACAAAATGTTTTATCTAACTAATTATAAATCTTGCCTTTTATATGCTTACTGCCCCACAGCTATTGTTGTTTCATTATGAACTGTGGATAAGAACGTTTTCTTGTTTAATGCTAAAATATGCTGCAGTGAAAACAATTTCGTAGCCGCTCTTCCAGAAAATTAATTTAGAATTAAATTTTCCCTCTCAATGTCCTGCCTTCCTTTTGTTCGTCCGAGAATTATGACATCGAGTCATCTTATGAATATTTTTCTTTTTCTTCGTATTTACAATATGCAAGGTTGACGCATCCAGCAACTTTCTCTTTTTCCGATCCAATTTCTTATCCAACAATATTTTCCCTTTTTTCTCTCCTTTTTTATATCCAGATGACACTTACTCATGAATTGGCGAAGCATAAAGAAATTTGGCTCCTGCTCCATGAAATTGCTTCCAGTGGAAATACATTGAGTGGTCGTGATAACTAAGTGGTTTCTCTGAATCGTGGGTTTCATTAAACCTAATGTGTTGCGGTATTAATAATGCGGTATTATTTTTGAGGGAGGTGTCGAAGTTTGGAAAGGAAGGTACTAACTGAAATTCAGTCCTCCCAACTAGACCGTGGCACAAAATAGTCAGCACGAGCCACTATAGTTCAAATGACCTCGTGTTTCTTTTAAGTGGGACGTTCATATCAATCAATCGATCATTAAAATTAAGTTTACTCTAGAGCTACATAATGATCTTTGGCGAAAGATTTCATAATTATGAAACTAGGTCAAATAATAAAAGTGGCTGAATATCTGTACCTCACTATCCTATCTTCTTTACCAGAGTGGTCTGTAATTGTTTTCAACTAAGAATTCAACAGTTTATTATTCTAATTTTGAGTTTTGAATATAAATGCAGCACTTCGCTGTAACCACCACGATGATTGTATCTTTTTCCTTCAAAACTCCTTTTGCAGCATTCGTCTTAGCAATATATTACTACCTCCTGTATTTAAGTTCACAAGTAGCAATGGACCACAGATATAGAGTTCGTCTACAGAACAAGAGTTCCCCTGTTGAAATTCTAGAAAACATCATTAAAGAATCGCATTACCATTTTGTTTGATTGATCTCTCATTTCTACTCTCTAGTTTCTATAACATTCCAGAACATTCATAATGTTCTGAGAGCCATGTTCTAAAATATTATCAAGTACTATGTAAATCCATTTTTAAATAGAGTTCTCAGGTAAATGTAGCTGTCTGTTAATAAATCACGTTATTCGGTTATATCTCTATTGTGTATTCAATTCAAACTGCTCCAATATCAACGTGACATTTTTAAATACTGAAAGGTCTTTTAATCCGGCTCATTCTACACTTTGGCGGTGCTGGAGGAGGAATTTTGTCAGATTATTTAGCTATTTTATTAGCGATAATTATTACTAGTAGCCAATTATTTTTTCAAGAAATTTGGCTTAGGTATCAGAAATAAATCACTCTAGATAAAAGCGTAAAAGAAAAAAAATATGTATTTAAAGCATTTATTGGCATAATCGTAACTTGTGTAGAACATACAAACATCCGACAAAGTATTTCATTATTTTAACAATTGTAAAAGTATATGTAAACACTCAGCATAAGTTAGATGGAATTCACTTTCATTAATAAGAATCCACAATATGAAGAAATAATAATAACTTTTAAAATATAAAATAAAGTAAACCATGCTAATCTTATTATTTCTTTGTAAGCGTTCCGTGTCATGCATAAAACAACAGGTTGTTCCCTACAATCGTGAAATAACACCTTTACTTCATTGTATCTTGCTCCGTTTGTTTTCTGAATGAATGTAACATCTTGCTTGAGAGCTCGGAGTTCAATTCTCTGTATTTGGATTGTTTTGAATTTTAATAATTTTATCTTTAATAAACCTAAAGGTAGAGAAGTTTCATGCATAAATATTTAACTTTTCCCTAACATTTCTTTCTCTTCTTTCCGTTTTATTTTGCAATAAAATAGCAAGTTTTTTTTTTTTACTTTAAATAAATAATATATCTAAGCTTTCTAAACGCCTTTATAAGCTTCACTGAGTTTAATTTATAGTTACAGCACTGCCAGACATTCCAAAATCAAAAGAACAATGTTACGTCATAAATTCCATACATTACATTCTAATCATATGCCCTACATTTCATCATCGTCATTACATCTTCTAAAATTAATCTACATTAAATGCCTGATTTGGTGACGGGAAAGCATATTTTTAACTTCCTAGATTTTCTAAAATATTGGATTTTTTATTCTAAATTTAGAATTCTAAACTTATCAATTTTTATTTCTTCGTGAATATTTGTAATTTTAACTTGTTTTTTATTAATGTGATTTTAATTGAAAAAATTTTAGAATTTGAAATGCATGTTTCGAGCAGTATTATCTTATTTGGCTCATGCACCATTATACCAAACAGTCAGACGCAAAGAATTATAGCTGCAGCCTACTTGTATTTTCTATCAAGAAACTTAACAATGATTCTTTATTGAAAAATCAGGATTTATCAATGAATGCAAAACATGTTAAACTCAAATTTTATTTAAACCAACCGTATTAAAAAAAATCTATTAACTAAACTTTTATATCATATGTCAGTAAATAGAAAAAAAAGTTTTTTTATAAAGCAATTTATCTTTCAGGTGTAACTAATTAAATTTTAAAGGAGTTAAAAATTAATATTTTTCCTTATCGTGTGAGAAAAATATAAGATCAATTTCAATGTAAAAGTATTTTAATCATATTTTAATTCGCTTCTTTATCATGGTAAAATTAAAATGCGTACGAAAATATTTTTTTACTGTAGTTTATCGGGAAATGCTGATAAGTTATGTAACTGCATTAAAAATTTACAAATTGCGAGTACTAAACACAAACACAACAAATTATGTATTATTTAAAAAATTCTTAAAGTGTAAAAAGGCCTGATAACTTTATTAAATTTTGATGAGTTTAAAGACAAAATAAGTATAAAACTGCTTCCGAATTTTCTTGGAAGGAAAAGAAAACAGATTTTACTCTTAAAAAAGTTCTTAGGCAGAAAGTTAAGAAAAAAATTGACTTTTTTTAATAAGATTTGTAGACTCTGAATTTTAAAAAATAAATTAATAAGTAATGGATTTCATTGCAATCAGACATCATCTCTCTATATATAATTTCTTCCAAATTTAAATTGTATTTAGAAAGAAATTTGAAGTACACATTGGCATATTAAGTGAAAAAAATAAAATTTATAAATAAATATCCTATTTCCTTATAAATGGCTTATGAGCTCTAACATTAAAATCATCTGCTTCTTTGTTTCTGAGTGATATTTAATTAAATATTCATCTTATAATTCAATGCATAAAAGGAAATCGTCATAGAATTACCAATGAAATACGTTTTGGTATAGACAATGCTTTATGAATAGAACATGAATAAGGAATGTGAAGTTATCAATTTATTATTTACATTCCTTAACGTTTTTATTTTTTTATAGCAAGTAGAGTTGTGATAATTATTTATTGTGTGAGATCTTCTTAAAAAAAGAATAATTATTTTCTTATTAACACAAAATTGATTAGAATTAGAAACAAAGTTGTATTGAAAATACTTTTCAATTTTATTGATGTTACATATCCGGCTTCACATTAAAGCTTCTAAATGTAATTCTAATAATACAATAACCAATCGTAGCAAAAGGCAGAGACTGCAAATTCTACACTATATTAAAATCACATGAAATAAAATTTTAAAGATATTATTAAATGTGGAAATTATTAGTTTTTAAAATTGCCATTAATAGGGCAAAAAAATTAATTTCTTATCTTAAACACACAAAAAGATGAAACGCATACTGGGAGTTAAATATTTTAAACACCCTCTCTTACTCTCTCAAGAAATGTACGTTTTAGTGATAACAGTAGACGTTGTCACCGAGAGGTCATGGTCACGGGCTTATTGTTAGCTTTGTCTCCTTCCGCTCGTCAGTTCGACACTTGATTACAGTAAACGTATGCCAAAGGGCAGATTTGATGTCCGTTTAATCTTTGTGAGACTCAAAGTCGTCATGCTGAAGTTGAGCTGATGTTTTGAGAGTGAGCTGATGTTTTGAGAGATGTTTTCAGGATTCGTCTTCGTAATCTCATCGTGTATCAAAATTAAGACGTACATCACCAAAATCCTTCGGGTAACTATTGTTTCTTTGAAAACTTGTTAAACATTCATTTAATAAATACTTCTTATAACTGATATTTAATACAACATAAGGCCTCATTGTCCTTAAAATGAGCCAACAAGTCCTTATAAGCAATTATATAATTTATGCGAGAGAGAGTTATTTATTTAAATACCTAATTAAACACTTAAATGGTTATCAAGAATCGCTCAACTTTTTTGCGTTCGACCGTCTTATCTTCACATATAATAGGTTCATATTCTCTTTCACACCAATAAAGAAAGCAATAATCTTTTAGCATTATTTTAACCTCATAATCATTGGATTCATCAATCAGTCTAAGCTAGATTTATTTAAAAAGTGTA
>BMAW01087536.1:0-57874 GCA_019974015.1 Nephila pilipes
AATATTATTTATAATTTCAATGGTTTGTTTTGCTACTTATCTTGACAATCTCTTAGAAATAAAGAAATCCATATTTATTTAAAAAATTCGAAATGAATGGTTTTCTTTATTCAAGTCTTTCTTTGACATAAAGGTCTTAGTAATATATTATTCAATGAAAAAACGTAGGTTAAAAGTCTCTTTATTTGGGAATTCCATGATATTTACGTTAGCTTTAGAGTACTGTCGGCTGCAATTCCTAAAATACCGTAGGTTTAGAAAGGAAATCCCAATTCGCTTCGCAAACAAATTCAATTGTTAGAACTATTTTTTTTTAAATATTGATAACTATTGTTTTGTATAACTATTGTATCGTGAAAAAAAAATTATGTAAGAAGTTTTTATAAGATAGAATTTGGTGGCTCAACTGCATTAATAAATTAATATTTTAAATTCCATTCATTGACATAATAGACATGTCTGGTAGGAATCAAATCGATAATAATGAATTTTTCGTCTTCAGGGATGATTAAATGCTCTGAGAAGGAAGTACGGACATAAAAGATCAATATTAATGAACAGAATAGCATCATCAGTGCAAGAATACTTATCTAGAGAAAATTAAATTGATGAAGTACTTGAGAGTGCTTCAGCTTCAAACTTTAACTAATTAGTTTTGATTAGGGACACCTCCAATAAAATAGTAGGAATTCTATGCCTTTCAAAAGTATCATTTTAAAAATGCTGATTTTTTTTTCTTTACAAAATTCAGGTACAAGGAATGAACTGGAATACAGTATTTGAGTATTGATTTATACCAAGGTTAGAATAAAAAAATTGTAAAAAGAAAATTCACTTTAAATTAGGAATAGAATAAAAGTGCATGGATAGTATAAAAAAAATCGCTTTAAATTTGCTACTTTGAAGGTTTGCTTTTTACCCCGTGGTGGATGGTGTGTTTTGACTTCGGGTGACATGGCAGGTTTGAACTGCCTATCTTTCGGTTCAATCAATATGTTGTCCAGTGTGGATTTGGAACGCTTTAGACAACCAAGCCAGCTAGGAATTCTTTGCAGGATAAATTTTCAAGTCCTTTATTACATTATTATTGTTGAGGAAGTGAGCTCCCGCATACTCCCCATCCAGCATCATCGTGATGATGCAAAGAATGACTGTGAATTAAATTCTTAGCGAAGATGTTTTTCCTGCCTTCACTGCAATAAATGTACATCTCCCTGTTGTATCGAGTATCGATTTTAGATATTTTCCATCTGACGTCATCGGCTGTCTGTAATTTAGATGGCGGGTCTATTTCACTGGTATATCACTAATTTTGATTTATGAATAGGTGACTTTGGAACAAGGGGAAGTATATGCTACTGGTTGTTCTTAACTGTGCTGCCCTGTTATTACATTTTAGTCTTGGGTCACCACTTTGGCAGCATATATCTTTTCACTACTTTAGGAAATTGCTTTTCACCCCGGAATAGAAGTAAGCTGGATGGAGGTAAGCTGGATGGAGGTAGGCTCGAGCTGCCCATATTTCCATCTAGACGAAATCTAATGTTGTATTTAGAACATCATAGGCCACTGGGTCAGCAAGGAATTTCTTGTCGAGTCAGTTAACCGACGCTTTCCCTTTTCAAGTTGATCAATAGAGTCGCCGTAACATACATCACTTAATCACTGACTGTGTTTATACCAAATCTAGCATTTTTAGCAGAACTAATCAAGATTTCGGTTATTTTTGAAAAATATAATGTGAATTATCTACCAAATGATGGAAATTTATTTGGAATTGTTTGTGTTAATAATCAGTAGTAAGTGCCAAGATCCAGATAATATAATTTTGGCTTATTTTTTTTAATTTGATTTCTTTTGAAATTTATTTTTAATGGATTTTTCTCTACTTACGTTGTAACTATGTGTCAAAACTTTAAAAGTTTTTTTTTCTCACATTTTAAAGCGCTAAATTGAGTTGCAATTTTCTACACACGATTGTCTTGGATGATAATACGATAATTTTATTATAATTAATAAAAATGAATTGATTAAAACTAATTATTTAAAGAATTAAATTTTTCGCCAAGTTCATTACCATGTTGCCAAATCCATCGCCAAGGAGAAAGGGTCATTGCTTGAACTCTCTTTTGTTAACTGGTGACATATTTGTAAATCCATCTTTTCCTGTTTTAGAGAAGTGTTGCAGGAAGCATCAACTCATGTTCGTAACATTGCTTCCCATCTTCAAGACTGGCGAACGTTGCTGAAAATGAATGTTACTCACAGGAGAAAGTTAGTTAAAATTTAAAGTATAAAAAGTGTTGTTACGCAATGTGTAAAGTTTGAAAGAAAACCCATATTTAAGAAAATCATTTTTTACCGGCGTTGTGTTTATTTATAAGTAATACTTTGTATTATTTGTGAAGCATTTAAAATCCAAAAAATACGGAAGAATTTTTTTTAATACATTCATATGTCTACATAAAATACTTACACAACAAAAATGTTTTAAAGGAAGAGTCAAAGTTTTCTTAAAGAAAAAAAATTCCTCGTTTATCGTAAATCCTCAACGATACTCCCACCTTCGAAACCCAGCCTCCTTCTCATTTCATGCATCGTTTGATTTTCCTCTTTCCTCCTTACAAGGACACTCAGTACATATTTTTACTGGCTCGAAAATTATTCCGCCAGTGATTACTTACATTGATTTCATGCATTGAAAAAACAAAACAAAGCTCAGTGTTTCCATATTAATTCTCTCTGAAGTCTTTCAAATTAAAGTATTTTCAGCATCAGTGGGGAGGAAGAGCGAAGAAAAGAAATATTATCGAAGTTTGGTAATGCCGATTTCCTAAAGAAAACATTACGCTAGTCTCGATTACATGATTTAAGTTTTTCATTTCATTTCTAATAAGGGAATAGTATTTTGAAGTTGTCGACTGTGTATATATTTGTTGAAGAAGACCAAATAACTAGCTGCATAATGTTGTACATAGTTTGTATTAAACTAATTATACATTTCTACAAATTATCAAACACTTTTTGAATTATCATGTCGAAAATTTCACAGAGTAAATGGATTCCGTAACATTTTTAATAAAAAAAATTTATATGAGCCGTTTTTTTTTAAAGTGGTATAAGTGTATTTTATATAGAGATATTTAAGATTTTGCACTTGAATAATATGGATATATGTTATTACATTAGTTTTGAAGTTTTTAAATTGATTTAAATTTATAATGTAATCATTTTTTAAATGTGATTAACAATTTAGTTTAGTTTTTATTAACGCCGCACTAGAAGCAACACGAGGGCTATTGACGACGGACCTCGTAATTTTGAATCACGGTCAAGAGACGAGGACGACACCTGAGCGGGCACCCACCTCTCCTAACATCCACACCACGCCAACAGGAGGACTTTGGGCCCCGAACAGATTTAACTTGCATCAGCCCCGGCTACACACGGCGGGTCTTTGGCGGCCAAGGATCGAACACGCAATTGAACGAAAACCGCTGGCCGCGAATCCGAAGCCATGACCACTAGGCTACCGCGGCCTCATTGATTAACAAATATTTATGCTTTTATTGACTTCAAAAGGACTTACACCACTTTCAAAGTCACCAAAAAATAAAAATCTTACACTTGCAAAATACTAACAACGGGATTTTGATTGAAACAAACCAATTCCTTTTTATGAAATTTTTATTAAATACTTCAACAATAAAAAAAACAAAAATAACAAAATAAAAAGATTTTATTTCAACATTTTCATACAGTGGCTTTATATTCTATAATAAACGGGGAAAACCGAAATTCCAGGAAACTATAAAAATGTTTATGTCATTTACAATGTTACCACACATATAAAAATGCACTAAACAAATTATATAGTACAATTTTGAACTAAATAGTACTATGTCTTTGAGGAAAGTGGACTTACACCATTTTCAAAGTCATTATATTTGTAACTTCATTAACTAAGAAAATTTCGTAATGATAAAAACAATGAAAAGTTTAACAGATTTTTTTTGGGAAAAGTTTATAAATAAAAAGTTCACAGTAAATTGTATTCATTTTTATCATTAACTAATTTTTGGTCAAAATGTGCTTACACCACTTTCAAAGAAGAGTAACACGGAGTCTACTGGTGTTTCGGTTGCTCCCACAAATGCTCTATAGGAAACAAATTCGGAGAGCGGGCCGGCCATGGAAGAGTCTGAACAGAACAGAGACTTAGAATGTCTTACTCTACTCGAGTTGCACGCGGACGAGAGTTGTCCTGCTGAAAATGCTCATGGAAGACCTTTTAGGAAAGGTCTCAGGTGGGGTCGTCCTCAACATAACTCTGGCCTCTTAAAGTCCAGCGTACCACAATTATAGGAACCGGCTATCATAAGATATAACCTCCCAGACCAATACGCCAACTCTGTGTTGCCGAAAAAACGTGCGTGGAATTGTACCTTTCACCAGGGTGCCTCCACACCTGTGCCTGGATATTATTGGTCTCCATAACGACCCGGGATTCTAGATGGATGTGCGTTCTTCGCGATGATGTTTCATTAGAGCTGTTTAGAAGCTTTCACAGATCTACCTCGCAGTTGGATCCATCGTAGTAGACCAGATGACTTGATGTTACACAGCTGGCTAACTAAGTTCCCTGATATGCGATTCCCAAGTCCACTCACCTGATATTGCCATTGCGATTTCTTTCTATTGCGACTTTATAAAAGACAAAGTTGTATGCGCCACCATTATGCACAAATTTATTTGAACTGAGGCTACGGATTCTTTCTGCTGTACAATCAATTACCACTGACACTTTATAATGTGTTTGGCAGGAATTTTTTATATATCTATTTGACATTATACGCGTAACTGAAGGAAGCTACAAGGAACACTTGAAAGAAGTTTTCTATATTTTTCCTATGCAATCATGTATTGCTTATCATTCTATGGCTCTTAATTTCGAAAATAAGGAATTTTGAAAACGGATGAATAATTTTGATGAAACCTATATTTTTACAAAAATTACATTCATGCTTGGAAGTATACTAATCACTCTGTTTTTACGCAGGCTCATAAAATATCAAAATATTTTTAAATATTTTGACATTACCGAACTGATTTTTTTCGAGTAGACAGCGACAACTCAAACTAAGCTTTAGTGGATATATATAAACGTGCCTTTATTACTTAAATTCTTCTACATAGATGTAAACATTTAAGAGTAAGTGGTGTATTAAAGAAAATACACACAAGTGTACTTTCTTAAATACACCACACAATACCATGGATGATGTCACTTTGTTTTCGTCTCTTCAGATCAAATTTTTTCAGATCGGAAGGATATTTTTATGGATAGGGGATAGTACGCCCATCAGCAATGCTAAATAGGCAGGTGTGACCTTGGCGACATATTTGGCCACCGAATATCATCAAATATGATGATAAAGCCAGATGGCCCCAGACATACCGGAAAAGTCCCAGCATGTATTTTCAGAGTGTATATATATGATTAACTGTGTATTTTGATCGAGTAATTTGAAGTGCTGAGCTCGATTGTGTGAACTGTGAATTTGAGCTATTGTTGATTTATGTGTTTGTGTTATTTGTTTCCTTTTAAAAAGAAAATTTATTGTATTTGCTAGAAAGTCTCAGAAAAAAACATTAATATTTTCTCCGAAAAAGCTTTCTTATTGTTTGCGTAGACCTTTCCTACATTGAAAGTCGATCAACTACATTACATCCTTTTTTTCTTCGATTAACAATAATTGTTTTTCTATTGTAGACTTATGCAAAATCATCTGTCTTTTAACATATGTCAAAAAAAACTAAAAATACATTTTTAGTCATCTGATGCGTCTCCAAAGCTCCAATTTGCCCAGAAGCGAAGCCAAACTTGGCATTAACAGCAGAAATAAAAATTAGCGTTTTATATGTTTTGTTGCGTTAATCCTCTGCTCAAGAAAAGAAATTAAAAATGGCCGAAGGGCAATTCGTTCCTTTTGACATAAGATCGGTAAATCGATTTCCCTGTTATAGGAATAATATTAGAATGAATTGACGTAATTAATTCTCATGATAAGTAATCAACTTTTCAAATCACTTTTTTCATAAATAACAATTTTCGTATTGATGAAACGTATTTTATTTATCGCAAGGCAGTTTGATGCATTTTTCAAGAAGATGAATAATTATAAAAATGCCAATTATGGAAACCATAATCGTAAGAAAATAAAGTAAATTTACTAATTAATATTATTTCTTTCTCCAAAGTGTTATTATAGTTTATGCAGGTCAATTATAGTTTAAGTAATGGTCGTTTCAGTAATTAATCAATTTCTATATTCCAATAAAAAATATCTAAAACTCTATTCTATTTTTCACTTAATTTTTTTTTCTATTTCAATATTTTTTAATTAGAAGTTGAACATACGTATATTCTACCCATTTAAAGAATAATTTATGTGTATTTTAGTTTGAAGTTATCTAAATATTCAAAAAAAAAAATATAACTTCGTGATGTGTTAGGCTATATTGCGATTTTCTTTCACTAACCTTGGGGACTTTTCTATTTGAATTGTTTAAAATGAAACTTCTTTCCAGTAAAATGAAACATGATTCATGTTGTTCAGATAAAAGTTATGAAGTGAAATAATATAAATGACACTGACTTAGTGAAATGGAAGTCAGTGTGTTCATACTTGAACTAGTGAAAGTGACATGTCCGAACCGAGTGCCTTCTTATCAATGAAGTGGTCGGAGAGAACAGATGAAATACGAGAAAGATTCCAGGTTCGAACTCCAAGGATAGTATTTTTACTTACAAAAGTGAATGGGGTTATTTACGTAGAGAAGTTATACGAGGGCTATTGGCGATGGACTTTGAACCTCTGTCAGTAAAAGGTTACCACTCTAAAGAGAGTATTGCCATACTAATTACCACGTCATCGGGAAACTTGGTATTTTGACCGGATTTAACATGCATCTGTCTCGCTATACGGAGGGTCTTTAGTGGCAACTGGACTCGAACCTACAGTTTTACGGAAACAATGCCTTCCGTGAGTTCGCGACCAGGACTATTACAGCTTGTCTACTACGTCATCCGAGAAATAGAGACTCCAATTAACTTCATACTTTATGCCATATAAAGTATTATATAACTATGAAAGCACATCTAAAGAAGATTTAATTTAAGAACGAAGACTGAGAGAGTCAGTGAATATATCCACTAGGGGATCATGGTCAGTCCACGAGCCATGAACTAATTAGCTGTCGTTGCAACTTCAACGTGTTGCTTATTAAACTTCCTATTTCAAGAAAACAATTGTAAGGAAATAATTACGCTTATTTTGTTCTGGAGACCATGATCCATGAAGTAATCAGAGCGGGTGTTACATCTTCAACATATTACATACTTAACTTCTTACTTTTCGAACACAATTGTACGAAATGTAACGAAATACCCATGCTTATTAAAACGTTTTTCTGAATTTCACTTGGTGTGTGTGTGTGTGTGTGTCATCAAATTTTCGATCGTTAATTTAACCAACTTCCCATCAAGCTAGAAATCTGAAACCTTGGGAATCGTTCTCACTAGCCTAACAATACGATATTTGGACATTTGCGACAAGTTTTAGCTAGTATTTTCTTCAATAATGCAGTTTATCCCAACCACTTGGCGCGATTTCAAAAATTGGCATCAAACTTGGCGATTTTTTTGTTTGGCTGAACGTTAAGTCCGTAAAACGGACCAGGGTAGCCACATTTGGCAAAATACTGCCAAATAATTCTTGTCGCCAAGAGTGATTGGGTTAAACTGCATTCCAACCATTTAATTTACAGAATTAATTAATTTTAGTTACTTTTAACGTTTTTATGTATTTCACTTGGTTCGTGTTTCTGTGTGTGTGTGTGTGTGTCATCAAATTTTCTATCGTTAAATTAACCAACTTCCCATCAAGCTAGAGTTCTGAAATTTCGGGAACCGTTCTTACTTGCCTAACAATGCAATATTTAGATATTTGCGACCAGTTTTAACTAATATTTCAATAATCTTTCTTAATAAATTTTGCCACTATATAAAAACGTTGTTTTTAAAAACGTTGGTTTTTATCTCGAATTATTTTTTTCTGGAGTCCAAAAGACCAGAACACCGCACGACTGAAATCTCACTTCGCTTCTACTCTTGCTGACTTCCCCTGGGCAAAGTGGAACAACTTTCTCCCCTGGGCGATAAAAAAAAAAAGAGTAAGCACTTTCGAGTACTTCTGCTATTCCGTCCAGGGTAAGAAAGTCGCCAAGATGAGATTGGCTTGCAGAACTGAAGGGCAAAGAGACTGCAAAACACTTTGGCTAAATGAGATGTGAATGAGTTTCAGTCCCTTTAGGATTTACGGAACTATAAATATGGAATGTACGGAATATAAATTATTTCCAAATTTAAATGTAAAGACAAAACCCCTTTGACCACCACAGCAGCGGTATCGTGAGTTTCGTTCGGGAAGTCCCATGACCTTTCCGTGCAGCAAGCTTCTTCAGTGGACATCTTGGTTTTTTACTCATTCCAATGAAACTACGTCTTTTCCAATCTATACCAAGTGTTGCATTAACTTTCTCTCTTCTGACCTGATCCTCGATTTTAGGAGCTTTCCAAACAGGATCTTCTTTTCAGTCCATTAATGGTCTGAAATTTCTTCGAATGCATTAGTATGGTCATGGTTGTGAACTCGCGGCCAGTTTTGTTTCCGTTCGGTCGTGAGTTCGAATCCTAATGTCAATAAATACCAGCCATGTAGCGGGATTGGTGCGCGTTAAATTTTGTCAAGCTCATCAGTCCTGCCAGTGACGTGGTGGGGAAGTTCGGAGAGGGAGATTTTAGCTCAGATTTCGTCTTGTAATTTGACATAGGCTCAAATTTACGAGATCCGTCGCCAATAGCTTTCGTGTTACGTCTCAGTGCAATGCTGATAAACAATCACATCACGTCGAGTACCATGGGCTTTGCCTAGCTCTGCTGGTCTCTGCATACCTGCAACAACAACATTTTTATTCCAATAATATGTTACCGAAATGCAGAAAGAAATTCTTAAAACACTTTATGAAAAACTGATTTCGTTTAATTAATGCTTGAATTTCATTCTAATGACTACCAAGTTTACTTCCAAAGGTAATAGTAGAAAGGTGTCATCGTTATAGATTCGTTAGTTTTCGTCATTGTACTTTCAACTTATAAGCGAAAATCATGTCATTTTCTCCCACTTTGTCATATGTCAAATATAACTGGTAACATTTCATGGGCAAGAAATTATAGTTATGAATCTAGGAAATATTGCGTACATATTAAAATTTGGCAAGAAATTTTAAAATCTATTTCAGAGAGTTATATTCAGGGAAACATGGGTAAGATAAAATCATTGTAAAGAAGTATTCTAAATAATATGCGAGACGTGATTGTAAAGTAATGTCTACCTTTTCAAAACTTTTTTAATTTGTTACCTTATTTTCAACATTTTTCGTTAAATTAACAGCGTCGTTTGAGTATTTCTTTTATTTTCTTTGTCCCCAGATGTCATTGGCGCATTGGCAATTGGCGAGAATTGAAGAGGATATTAGACCTCTCGGAAGTAAGGTTGAAGCAACGAGGTGTCATAGCAGCCGACCTTGCAACTTTTTTCCTCTTTCCAAAGATGAAAGAAGATCTTAAAGCTCCCGTCTACCGGCCATTTTGATTTCGTGGACGTAATGTTTAATCTTATGAAATTTCGACTACCATTCTCAAGTCATTACTAGTTGATCTATTTGAATACAAT
This sequence comes from Nephila pilipes, assembly GCA_019974015.1. Classification (NCBI taxonomy): domain Eukaryota; kingdom Metazoa; phylum Arthropoda; class Arachnida; order Araneae; family Nephilidae; genus Nephila; species Nephila pilipes. The sequence continues at coordinate 9,798 of BMAW01087536.1, forward strand.
AAAGTGCATCTGAAAGAGAAAAAATAATAAAGGCTTCAGTGGAATTACTTTTTTCCTTCGATTCTTAAATATATTCTTAAAGACCGGGAAACTCACAAACGAATCATTAAAAATAGAGATCAAAATATTTTTAAGCCTCGCCACTGAAGCCTGGTTTAGGAAACAAACACTGAAATTAATTTCTGATGGGTTTGCCCAACACTCACGCATTAGATCGAATGCATGGAATGAAATCTAAATTATATATATTACAAATAGCATCATATAGATGATACTTATAGCATTTAAGCATCTATAATAGTGAAATTCTGGTGACAAAAAAAGTTATGGTCATTGAAACATTACTTTTCAAATAAGATTAATTTTCATACTTTAAAAAAAAACTAGTAACGTTTCATGAAATAATTAAATTTACATTTAAATGCCAATGGGTCAACATTCTGCGAAAACAAGAAAAATTATAAATAAGTAAACACAAAAAAAGTTTTTTTTTAAAACTAACATCATTTTTTAAAAGAGCGTAATTAAAAAATAAAAGTCAAATAATTTTTAATTAATTTCATTAAATTTTCTATACACACACACACACACACACACACACACATATATATATATATATATATATATATATATTTATAAGAAATGGGAAAATAATGTATGCATATTGCTTTTGATGTTAAAATATAATTCAGTTGCTTTATAGAGTCAAAATATTAGAGCTTGTACTTAAAATTAGCATTATGTAATAGTTTCAGTGAATGTCAATATTTGTATAAAAAATACAGATTATTTTATTTATAATATCTTAGAAACATCTCACTAAAACGATATTCCAATTTTTTCTTTGTACTAATGAATTTTTTATATTGATTCAACAATACTAAATATATCAATGTATTAATGTAACAATAATAAATGTATGAATGTAAAGTATTTACTTGATATTTTTCAGAAGAAATTTTAATTCACTCTGAAAGAATTTAAAAAAAAAAGGGGAATGTCTCTATAATTAAAATTATTTTTTGTGGTTTCTTAATAAACATGCTTTCTTGAATGTCTAAACTTATGCCTTTAGTAAATGCATAATTCTGTCAAGCTCTAGTTAATTTGAGTGGCCACGGTAGTCTTGTAGTCAAGATTGCAAAATCACGGCCATCGTCATTTCCATCCAGTCACGTGTTCGAGCCTTGGTGCCACTAATTATCCTCCATGTAATGGAGTTGATGCACGTCCAGATCCAGAATTTTTCTGTTCACGTAGAGAGGAAGTTTTAAAAAAGGCGTGAGAGCTCAGATGTCGTCCTCGTCATTTGACCGAGGTTCCTTGCCATAACCCTAGTCTACCCTGTTAATTTTTTTCTTATGTTTCTGTCATGTACATTTTCCGTTGTGCAAAAACATTGCACACTTTATTTAACCTTGATTTCGAAATTATATAAAATCTTATGTTATTTTGTCAATTGCGGGGATGATTGTCTCCCGGGGGAGCCGGTTTGCAGCTATAATCCCTTTGGGTGAGCTCGGTCCCCTTGGGTATTCTGCCGCAGCTCTCGTGCTGCTTCTAAGTGCGATGCTAAGGAACAATCAATATGCAATCCAATTCCCAGTTCCTTTGAAATTCGAAATAAACATCTTATGAAATAATGTGATTAAATTAAATTGGTAGATATAAGAGATAAATAAGTTTTAAAAATTCCTAGGAATTCCTGATTCCATAAATTAAGCATTTTAACAAGATAAAAGCTATTTAAATATGCTAAGTGAATATTTCACACATTCTTAAATTAATGATTTTAAAATTACATCAAACAAGGCTATTTTTTTAATATTCTTATATTCTGAGTATTTTAAAGTATATAAGAAATTAACAATCTATAATATGCCATAATTAACTCCTCCAAATACAATTTTAGTTATAAGTATGTTTTCTATGCAAAAATCTCGTTTTCTCATTCCTTAATTATTCAAAGCATTTGGGTAACTCTTTAGCTCGATGTTTCTTTAAAACAAAGCGAATGGAAATGTACTCGTATCTTCATTAGCATTTGAAGCAAAACTTTGTTTCCGTTCTCTTTCAAAGCCGCATTCAAAATACTTTTCCTTCTCAAGTCATGTTCAAGAGAATAATTAATGAAACTTCTTTCCACTTTTGTTGACTTAAAGATTTTTATCACGAATTATCATCAAAAGATGGATATTTCATGTTATAATAATTTTATCTCCCTTCCCTTTAGTTTATGCTCTCCGCGTGATGTTTTTGAGCACTTGCAGTTTTCTCATCCGATTCCAAAATTGTATTTACGAAGCATTTTGCAAAGTTTTTTAATCCTTTATGAAATTAATATTATTCATAGAAAACAGTATTCAAAATTACGATGAGACTGTTCAGATTAAAAGGATTCGTTAGAGGAAATGGAAATCAGTATTTTTATGAAATCTGTATGATAAAAGCCGTATAAATAACTTTAGAATGCTAGAAAAGTTTTAAAAACTTGCAGTTTTCTCAACGAATTCCAAAGCAAAGTATCACTGAAGACTTCTGCTATTTTTTTTTTTCTTTTTTTAACCCTTTGTAAAATTATTATTTTGCGTGGAAAATAGTCTGCAAGAGTGTAATGAGAGAGTTCAAATTAAAATAATTTATCAAAGGAATGTATGTCGGTATTTATGAAATATCTATACGATAACAACATTATAGCGTTTTAATAATTTTACAGCGCTCGATAGTTTGAGAGCAAATATTTTTCTCGTCTGATTCCAAAATTATATTTACAAAAATGTCCGGTAATTTTTAAATCCTTAATGAAATTAATATTGTTAATAGAAAATAGTCTGAAGAATTACTTATTAAAATAATACATTAGAGGAATGTATGTCGACATTTATGCAATCAATATAACAGCGCTATAGAACTATATTATTGAGCTTTTATTTTATAATCTCTTAATGTTGTTATATCTCACTATACTAAGTCTGTGACATACTTTTCCTTCCAAAAAATTAAACCTTATAATAATTGAAAAAAAATTGTTTTATGTAGTATATAGATAGATTGATCATAGAAAAGTGAGAGGACATACGATTTTTAATAAAAATTCTCGGTGTGAAATAAATTAGTCTTGGAAAGTTAAAAAAATTATATAGTTGTAGAACTTTTTTTTTCAGATTAAAATGAAAGATAAAGTGATAAAATCGGCTTTAAAACTGGAATAATAAAGGAATATGTTTTAGATTTGCGGAGTCATAAATTAATATATATTTTGATTTGTGGGCTATATAATCTAGGTTTGATATATGAGATGTGGTATTAAATACAGAGACTGACGTTGCTACAGAAGAAGTACGCATGCGCCAAACGCCAGCGACGAAAGCTGTTTATAGCTTTATCTGTTTTTATCTACTTTCTCTTTATATCTATATTGCTTCTGTAAACAAATCCGTATAGCCGTAGTCTTCATTCACTTTATAGTTATTTTTCTGTTCCGCCGGAAAAAGGATAAGTGAACAAAGAATGATTGCTCAATGTCACGTGAAAATTGGAAAAACCGCTACTGAAATTTATAATTCATTGAAAGAAATATATGGTAATGAATGTTTATCGCTTAAACATGTTTCTGAGTGATTTAAGCATTTTCCAGATGGCTGAGAAGACGTTGAAGATGATTCACACCCGAGTCGCCCTCCCATGTCAAAAACGAATGAAAATATTGAAAAGAATCGGTGATCTGGCAATCGGTTAACTATTCGCGTGATTGCTGAGACTGTAGAATTTTACAAAGAATTTGTGCGGCAAAATCTTAGGCCAAGACAGGCTCATTCCGCATTGTCTATCAAGAGATTTCTAGCCAAGTAGAACATCTCAGTGTTAAACCATCCGCCAGATTTTAAGCCATGCGATTTCTATATGTTTCCTGAGTTGAAGTCTGTATTAAAATGAACACGATTTGAGTCCGTTGAAGCTGTGAAAGAGAAAACGCGTCCTGATGGAGTTGACTGAAGAAGACTTCCAGGACTGTGTCGAACAATGGAAGATTCTCATGGAGCTTTGTAGGGATAGAGGAGGGGTGCATATTGAAGGTGATAATAAGTGAATATTATGAGATCACACTAAAATATTTTATAGCGTCAGTTTCGGTATTTAATAGCCATACCTTATTTGAGTCACTCAGCGGCGAATGTGGGTAAGTCCAGAAACAAAAATTACGAAAATTAATATCTTTTAATGGATCACATTTTAAAATTTTTGGCTTATTAATTTGATCAGAAAAGTGTATAAAATGTTTTTTTCTGAGATTAGTTTCAGCAACAAAGCAAGATATGTACAGGATGTATAAATAAAAATATAAGTGTTTATTGGACAATGGCAACATCTTAAAAACTATACCACTTTTGACAGCTGGAAAAAGCTCTTATTACAAAGAAAATGCTACAAAAACATTTGTTATCGTATGATTTTGTGTTTTTTCATCATGACAGACATTTTCTTTTGAGTTACTTGTATCTAAATCTAAATTTTGATCTCCTCTTATTGTTCTTAATAATAATCTTATAAAAACCACGCTTAATTCGAGGTATATGCTTCAATGAATTCATATTTTTTTTGTTTGTTTCTTTTGATATTGTTCCACCACTAGGATAAAATAATGGTTGATTTATATGTTTAAGATTCTGATCAACCTGTTGTTATTTTTTATGTTGATTGCATGAAAAGGTATCCTCATCAAAATTATATTTTTACACCCTTACAATAAATCTGTTTTTAATATCTTAAGAATATAAGAGTTTTTATAACTATTAAAGAGAATTATTTAACGTTTTAGAATACACAATATTTTTTACAAGAACTTCAGTGGGTTTTTTTATGTTCTATAACTAAAGTTTATGTTTTTCAATTTTTTTTTTTTAAAAAAAAAAAGGCACGCACATAAAACTCACTAAAACTTAGAGTTCTTTTCACTAAACTTAGCAGGGTTTACCTTTAAAAAAATTCTCTATATATATTTCTTGTTTTTGTATAAACTTTTTGTTGCGTATAACCCTTGAGATGAACTCACCTTATTTTTTTAAGTCTCGTATAGTATATTGCGGTGCATAATATGGTTGTTACCTCTCAAATAAGAAAATTGTTAAGTGATGGAATGTTTGGTAATTATAAGCGACTTTTAAAACAAATTACCAAACTGCGCTTAGGGTTGCCAAAAAACTAATATAGTAATGTTAAGTAAAAAAAGGTATGGCAAGTGAAATCATTATCGAACAAAAAACACCAAATTTGGCATACAATCTATACTTTATTTTTGCCACAAAATGTAATGTTTAGTTTTCACTAGAACTGATTAACATATTAAAACTAGGGAATAATTATTTATTTAGAGAATGTAAAAGGAAGTAATCGCAGTTGCGGCTTAGAGTTTTAGGGAAAATATCAGGAAATTTCTTATTTTATTATTTTACTCTATAAAAATTAACTACGAGTACAAAGAAATCAGGCATGAAAAAATTCGTTCTTAAAATTTATTTTTGTGGAAGTAGTGATTTTTAATATTTTTAAGGTTTCAATGCTTTCCTTAAATTATTACTTAATGTTCTCGTGATGCTCTCCATTTCAAAAACAGCAGTTCGTTAGCTTTGTATTTTCCGGTGGCCAGCAAAGGTACGGATTGCCTTTGAAATTCAAATAAATATTGATGTCCAGAATTACAGTCACAAACACTTTCTTCTTAATAATTCAAAACTTCAACCTGCTAAATTGATAAAATTTATATTATATACATATTTTGAAGCACGAGTTGCATAATATATTAGCATCCAGTTAAGAATAAAAGGTATTTAGCATTAGTTTTGTAGCTCAACAGGAAATGTTTGACCATTTTCGCATCTGGGAATTTTGTCTCCAGTAATGCGAATAATGCGTTAAAACCCATGCTTTTGACTTAGTGCAGTGTTTAGTTTAGTTAGTTTAGTTTTTATTAACGTCGGCACTAGAAACAACACGAGGGCTATTGGCGACGGACCTCGTAATTTTGAACCACGGTCAAGTGACGAGACCACGCCTGAGTTGGCACCCCCCTCTCCTAACATCCACACCACGCCAACGGGAGGACTTTGGGCCTCGAAAATATTTAACGTGCATCAGCCCTTGCTACAGTCTTTGGAGGCCAAGGATCGAACCCGCTACTGAACGAAAACCGCCGGCCGCTAGTCCACGCCCTTGACCTCTAGGGTACCGCGATCCACGACTTACTGCAGTGAGAATGGGTGTTAATAATCGTTTAGATGATTCATTGAGATGCATATCCGTTGCAGACTTGAATCTGGGCAGAGTAAATTGGACGTGGTTCAATGTTTACAAACAGCACCAAAAGCTGTATCTAGTTTGTGGTATCAATTCCAAACAAGTGGTTGCTATCACCAGGATGTCCTGCCAAGGCCACTCAAGAGCGCCGACACCTGAACATGATTTCTACATGGCATTGAGTGTACGTTGACATATGCAGATAACAACTACAGAGCTTTTTCCTTACCTTGCTGCTCCGTCTGGAACAAGAATTTCCAAGCATGATTTATTGATTTTATCAACGTCGCACAGAGGCAACACGAGGCTATTGGCAACTGGCCTCAGTCAAGTAACGAGAACAACACCTGAGCGGGACCTCCTTCTCCTAACATCCTCACCACACCATCGGGAGAACACTGGACCCCGAAAGATTTGAAGCACATCATCTCTTATTGCACGGTGGGTCTTTAGTAATATAAGGCTCAAACCTACTAATGTCAAAAATTGCTGACCGTGAGTCAGCGACCTTGACCACGGCCACGAATTTCCAGAGACCTAACAGAGAGGCATTTTATACCTGAAGTCTAGATGTGTGTCTCACTTTGAGCGTATTATACAGGAGAGCACGTTTGTCATGGGGCGGAGCACACCATGGATAGGGATGTGTTCTTTTCACTGATGAGTCAAGATTCAGAAGGCAAGGGGATTGTCGGTGAGCCATCAGCTGGAGATAACGTGAAGCTCGTTATCATCCCACCCACGCAATAGAAATCTATTAATATAATGGTAGAGGAATTCATGTTTGGGGCGGCATCATGTTAAGCAGTCGAACGTCACCGCTCTTCTTTTCTACGGATAGTGTTCTCAGGGATATAGGGGTGAGGTCCTTGAAGCCTATGTGAGATTTTTCCGATGTGTTCGATGTGTTTTAGACCAGGACTTCCTCTTTATGAACGATTATACAAGGCCACATAGAGCTCGCGTTGATGATTTTCTTGAAGAACTGAATATTTGCCGTATGGATTAGTTCAGGAAGTCTCCGGATCTAAATCCTTTTGAATATGTTTGGGATGGTTTAGGAAGAGCCGTTGCATGACATCTCTCCCCTTCTAGAACCCTCCAGTGATTAAAAACTGTGCTTTAAAAGAATAACATTTACTGTCGCAAGCATTTCCCTTCACCCTCATTTGCAATATTATATTACGATTTATTGTGCGGCTTGTACAGTTTTGCACAATAGCAACACTCCATATTAGACATATCCTTCGCGAGATATAACGCAGCATGATTTGACCACACATTATATAATAACCTGTACCTTAACTAATAACTCACCTATATTTCATATTCTTATGCTGCTATGTATTTTCTTCTATAGTAATATTTGTCTGTGCCAAATTTCATTGCAATAAACCAAATATTTCACCAGTTATCACATATTTTGTATTTGTGACCTTAATTTTGGACGTCAGAGCAAGTTAGATAAATATCTAATTTGTCACTATGTTTGGAGTGATCTAAAATTATCTTCTGGAACAGAATCAACATTTGAAATGATGAAACGTCAGAATGCAATAGAATTAAAATTAATTCTAACTCATATTTGGTAAGTCTTCCTGGTGAAGTTAGAGGAATATTAATAAACTTATTATTCTAAAGCATGATTAATATAATCTTGACGTCCTCATCTGTTTCTGAATGTATCTTAAAACAGTTAGTCCCATTGTATTAGGAAGACAGAAAACTTATATTTTGATAATTCTGTAACTGATTTCTGACAAAGCGTACAATATTCTAAATAAACGAAAATAAAACTAATACCTTATTTTGAAAATAAATTCATTCAAAGAAATATGATTTTTGCTTAAATATTGTTACCAGAATTGAATCCCTATTAATTTCTATTCAAACAAATGTTACAAAATGCATATATTTTAATATTATCATTTATTTATCATGCATCTATTTTAAAATCCAATCATAGCATTTCGACAATCCATTACAAATATATTTTTCAAATAGGTTATAAATATTTTATCGCTGTCTTTCTCGATTTGTTTATTAAATAAAAAGACTATATTTCATCGATTCAACAAAAGTTAAATTTCATTTGTCATTCATTTTTAAATTCATTTAAGTATTAATATTCATATTGTGTTGACTTCATACAAAAAAATGAACTTTGGTATTGTTTGCTGTACGATATAACATAAAGGTTAAACTGAAAATGTCATGAACTTCATTAACTTTTGTGACTTATTCACATAAATTTAAATTAAACTTGATGTATTTTAGATATAAATAAAATAAATTTCTTTTCAGAATAAATAGGGAAGAAAAATTAAAATGTCAAAAATCTCGATTGTTCGAAAACTAATATAATTGGATTTCAAAGAATAATTTCTAAATTAATTTGAAAACGAATTGTCTTCAATTGCATTCATTTTGTTTTTCTATTTGATATCTAAAACGAGACTGATATATCCTTGACGTCATTATTATACGAATTTGAATTCATATTAAAAATTACTGTTTTTGATATCTCTCGAATGCTCGGCAAAATAAAAAATTTTAGAATTAAATGATCAATCATATATTTATTTTGTTCTACGTATTTCATGGCTACGTTTATTCTTAGAAACATAAATACATATTTTTTGAATAAAAGAATAATTCTGTAAATAGTTTTTCCTTTTTTTTATATATTTATCAGGGTTTTTAAGTTTATTTCTAGTAGCTCAGATTAATTTATTCAACGGTAAAAATCCTATGCTTTTTCTTTTATTAATCTGGTTCACAGTAACATTATATCCCTTTCCTTTTGATATATTCAAAGGCTCGAAAAGCTTATTTGTTGTAGCTCAGACTGATTAATTCAATTGTAAAAAAAAAAAAAAAACTATATGAACCGCTCTTATTAATTCAACAGGTTTGAAGAACTAGAGGGTCAGTTATCCATGACTGAGAATTAATTCTGTAGAACTGAAGTTATCTAGTCACAAAGTCATGAGTTTCTTAGTCTTATTTCGAAAAAAGATTATCAAATGCAGTGGCGTACCCAAAAAATAATTTTGGGGGGTGCATATCGTCGTTGCCGTTAGAGAAGAAATTTTTTAGTTTAGCGATTCTTTACCACTTGGTACAAAGTAAATACACTATATCAATCTTATTTCTGTTATTTAAAACTATTCAAGTATTGATATATAGTATTGATATATATATATATATATATGTGTGTGTGTGGCCAATGTGTGTGTGTGTGTGTGTGTGTGTGTGTGTGTGTGTGTGTGTGTGTGTGTGTGTGTGTGTGTGTGTGTGTGTGTGTGTGTGTGGTTGTGTTGTGTGTGTGTGTGTGTGTAGATGGATGGATGAGATCGACAGACAGACAGACAAACTTACATCACTCTTCAAGAGACAGCAAATGCATTTTATTATTTGCTCAGGAATCGGCTTAGTTGAATTTTCTTCAATTCGTGATAAAATGACTTAAGTATGAGGAGAGAAAAAAAAGTTAATATGTTAAAAATTTAGAATATCTGTAACATTATAATAAGAAATACCTTGAAATATTTAAATTTCTTAAAAAATCCTGTGGCATGGGTTCCTTTGTACCTCGACTGGGTAAGCCAATGTTCAACGGAATGTAACGATATGCTACTAAAAAGCTCGCAGAAAACTTTGAGTGTGAATCGAATACTGAAGTTGTGGACTTCGTCTACTAAATGTGTTCCAAAGTTTCACAATTCGTTATTTAAATGCTATTATACAATTATATTATAATAGTGATTAAACGTAAGTAAATATTATGTAAATTGTTGATTACACTACAACTCTAAAATAAAGGATTAAAACTAATAATTTGCTTCCTTGTTATCCTTTAAAGAATAGAAGAATTATTTGTCGGAGTTAAATAACCTCATTGTAAAAAAATTTAATCATTTAAATAATATTGCATTATGATTTTAAAAACTAATTGCACAGATTAAAGGAAGCAAATTACAAAATTTACGCATTTTATTTCTTATAAGATTAAAACAAGAGACGAAACTTCTAGTAAAAGGAAGATGTTATAATAATTTTTTTCTGAATGTTGAGAAACAATAAAAAATAGGCAAACAAAATTCGACATAATATTCTTTACATCATCTACATCATGTAACTCTGTGAAATTCATTTTACTTTAGATTCTACATATGTATCGATACATTCATTATTTTTTATAATGTTTCAGGAGCTGGCAACAGGAAAGAAGTAAAGTTTCATCTAGAAAAGAAAGATTGTTTAAGCTTATAATGTTGCCATTCACGACAGCGAAAAAGAAACTTCTATCTGCTTCTGATGAAGTCATTATCTCGCGGCAGACATTTTCGTTCCAGTCGGTCCGAATGTAATAAACAACAATAAGACGGGGCAGGCCCTACGTAGGAATTCAATTAAACATGTTTCTGAACAATAAATAGCCACAAAAGACGAGTCTTTGATTAGGTTTTGAGCAACTAGAACACATTGCTGAGAGAGGAGGGAAAAAATTCTCCTTGGATATTATTCCTTCGCCGCAACCGACATATCAAGAATGCTTTATTTAGATTATCATGGGAAATATATGGTACCTATATAAATAGTTACGTAAGATTACTTCACTATAGGAAACAAAAATAACTTTTATATAATAAAAGCTTTTTTTTTTCATCTCTTGGGCAAGAAAAAAAGGTTAAATATTGCTTTTATAATTCCGAAATTCTTTTTAGACATGATTCCACTGTTACATAAATTTTTGTTTGTCATGAAGTTTGAAATTAATTCGCTTCTCTTTCTTTCTTTCTTTCTTTCTCTCTCTCTCTCTCTCTCTCTCTTTCTCTCTCTTTCTTTCTTTCTCTTTCTCTCTTTCTGGGATAGCCGTAGTAATCTAATGGTCATGATCGTAAACTCCGTTGATATGGGGGTTCGAAACCTCATGCTACGCTGCGTAGTGGGAATGATGCACATTAATCTATCAGCGTTCCAAGTTTACCTATGGACGTGGTGTAAGAGGCACCAATTCAAGCATCGTCCTTGACCGAGTTTCAAAGTTATAAGATTCAAAATTATTAGATTTCAAAGTCCAGTAGCCCTTATGTTGCTTTTAGATGCGGTCTTAATAAACAATTAATCGGATCTAACTCTGGAATTTATAATTAAGAAATAATATTTGTAGAGGATGTATCTGAATTTTATTTTATTCAGTCGATTCTTCCTTAAACTACTTGCATGTTGCGCTTTCTTAAAATATAATAATATTTTTTCTTATTCTGACTCCGTTTATTTTCATTACCTTCCAAAAGTTTTATTTTCAGTCTTATTTTCAAAACTGTTGCCATTCTGAAACACATAATCTTTTGCGAAACATAAATAATAATAAAAATATAGATACTCAAATTTGAAAAAAAAAAAAAGTGGAAAAATATACGTAACTTAAGGTAATTAAAAATTATTTAGCTCTTGAAATGGAAGGGAAAAATTTTAAGTTATATAAAATTATTCATCGAGAACACAGGTGGCAAAGATATTGATAAGAAATATTTTATTCAAATAGACATTTAATATTGCTGAGATCTTCAAAAGAGGAAAATTTGTTACGAAATTTAACTGTTGTGCATTCATTTTGCATTTTTCTGCTGTAGAAAATTAAATAGTCCGAAATCAAATTGTTTTTCTTATGATTCATACTTGATGGAATTTAACTTTCATTAGCATTTGTGATTAATTACTAAATAAACAAGAACCAAAAGGTTATAAATTATATTTACCTACTGATTAAATCAATCATTCATGATTTGAATGTGCCTTTAAAGATATTTAAAAGATCGTATTTTCTTTTTGCAAAACGAAATAGAAATATTTCATATACTATACGTTGTTGGAAAAGTTAAATAATAATAATACTGTCTGTTTAATTTGAAAAAATTGACCATGTTTTTTCATACCATAGGATTTCTAATTTTTTTAAAACTTGTAAAATCCTTCCATTACTAACCTTCGAGTTCGGGTCCTTAGAAGAATTGAAGATGAGGATTCCAATCCTTAGTCCTTTTTAGATCCTATCTGGATTGATTCTTGTAACTCCTTACTCAACGCAGATCAGATGTTTGATGTTTCACTTGATAACTTCAGCTCGCTATCTTTATCAACACTTGACTATCTAATTAACTCCAGTATTACACTTTTCGCTGCTTATAAATTCAATTTGTCAAACCTATTCACTTCACTTCAGTTATTATAATTATAATCTACATAAGTCAGGTTTTATTTATTGCTCTTACATTAAGCAACTCAAACCCAAAAGTTCCCAGGCGTTAGTTTAAGGGCAAATGGCGATGGAATTAATGTCATAAATTTTATTTTAATATGCTGTTATGTAAGTAAGAACTTTCCTAACGCTTTAAAAATAATTGTTGTTGTTTTTTTAAATTATTTCATCAGTAACGTTTTAACTGATGTATGAAACATTTCTTCAAAGAATTGGAAATGTAAATTGACTTTATAGAAATTATGTGTATTTTCATAATTAATTTTATTTTTCAAATATCTTCTATCAATTCTCTTTTAAATTTAATGATATTGAAGTTTCTAGAGAAACACTCAACTTTCTTCCGCTTATGATTCTGAAAGTACTATTAAAATAGATTCGTGCCAGATTTTTTTTATATCGCAAGATCTAACAAAAATATTATTCAATAATCGTTTTAATAACTATTTTCCTCGTTATTTTTAATAAGATGTTCTAATTTTCGACTAATTACCTTCCTGTAGAACCGCTTGAGACTTTCAAAAAGTGGCAGTTAATAAGTTACTTTGTTTTAATGTTTCAATTAAAATTCTCTTAGTACACTAATTATCACTTAATATTTATATTAGTTGGTATATTATGGTGAATATAAACTTATACTTCAAACATGTTGTTATAGAAATTTTGAAATTTCTTAACATGTAGTATTGAATATTAGAATTTTTAGATATACGTTGTGTTTTAAAAGGTGATTGAAATTTACTTCAAGGATTTGATTTCTAAAGACACATAGTAAAGATCTATGCAAAGGAGTTGAAGAACAACTCTTCTCCACGTGAGTTGGGGAAGAATTAGAATAGCGGGGGGTCGCCATGCTGACTGGCGTAAAGAGCAATGTATGATAGTTTTGTTAGACGTTTGTTATTATTGGATGAATTTATTTATTGTGTTGCATTAATGCATAATTAAAGTTTAGCGGCTAAAAGAAAATATAAAAAGACTGGTTATTTGTAGCATAGCTACTCTCGCCGCCTTTCAACTACTCGTCCAAAGATTGGAACCTGTTTTACTCACTTTGTAATATCAAAAATGTAAGCCAACAGAAAAATACTTTGTAATTTAATGTAAATATAATTATAATATAAGACAGAAAACGTTTATGGTTAATATAGTATAATATACTGATTTTTGATTAAAATAAAGAATTTTTAACTAATAATTTTTAGACTTTTTGAATTTTTGGAATTTTCAATCTCTTCAACAGCTAGAAATGTTCAGTGGGGATTTAATCTCCTTTCAACAATCTTTTATCTTCATAAACAAAAAGTAATAACTTATATGAAGAGAAATTATACACGTAAATACCTTTTATAATCTTAATGTTTTATGACTAATAACCAATAGTTAGATTATCCAATAGTCCGCTTAGTGATTTATGGAATTAAATTGGTGAGAAATGAATTAACTGTGCATGCATAATTTTTACTTTATGATAAAGAATCTCAAGTTTTCATTGAGGATTTCGCTGACTGTTAGTTTCAGAAATTATTTAATACGCTTTAAAAGTAAAATGACGCAACGGGAATTAATACAGTAATAGTTTTAATCCATTAAGTATTTAAAAAGATTAAGACACAAGCATCCAACTAATGTCAAACATGTTGTTATTTTCATACAGAAAAATTATTTCTTTTTAAATTCCTTTTATTAGTTCACATTCTCCGTATATATATTTATATATTTTGTTCAAATTTTCAATCGTTAATAAAAAACTTGTGAATGAAACTTGATGTTAAGACATCTTTTTCAAATATTAATTCATTCATTAAATTTAAATGGTGAAAATGCAGTTGAGCCCAGTGAAGTCTGCGAAGTGGAACATGGTAGCCATATTTAGCAAAATACCACCAAATAATTCCTGTCACCACGGTTTGACTAAACTGCATTCGAACTATTTAATTTACCGGTTGAATTAAGAAGCAAACGAATGCTTCTACTATGTCATTTGTCTTGCAATGGCAAAGTTGGTAGAGCGTCGGCGTGGAATCTTCATGCCTTCGGATCGAATCTCGTCGAAGTATAAAATTGTTTTATTTGATTGATTTTAGTCTTAACTGAGAGAAAAAAATTTCTCATGTATAAAATATTTAGCAGAATATAAATTTAGGAATAAATACCGTCAGTGACGAAGCGTATAGATCGCTGGGGGAAAAATTCTTTTGAGACTTAATATTGTTATTATGTCATATGTATATACATACTTATATTAATTGTAATTATTTTATTAAATTGCCATTATTTATTAAAAAGTAACTAAAATAAAAATTTTCTTAGTTGACCTAAGTAGAAATTGACTTTAAAAAAAGTTTTTTATGTATTACTTGTTTACCTGTCACTCATAGTTTATTAGTTTATCGTATGTAACATTGTTCAATAAATAGGTGCACAAATTAAATTAATTTTTACATTAAATATAAATTGATTTACATTAAATATAAATTGATTTACATTAAATATATATTGATTCGATGTCTGATTTTTTTTAATTCCACCTAAAATATTTTAAACTACATATTTAACAATTATTCCTAATGGATACCTCCACTAAAATAATTATAAATGAGCCTTTTTATTTGATATATGTACTGGGGGTGGAGGGGATATCGTAAAGTTTTAATTAGTTAAATGAAATAACTGATATACATGAATAAAATTTATTATACATATAAATTTATCATTTAGTGCATAACGTTGTAAATTACAACAAATAAAGGCTTATAACAAGGTTTTTTCATGAAATTTCTTTTAACTAACATCTAAGATTTCTTTTCGACTTTACACTTAAATTTCCAACCCCTTTCCAATCAAATAAAATGTGGTTACGAAAATCAGAAAAACTTTAGAAGTGTAGTGAATAGAAGTAATCAAGTCGTACGAAAGCGACAGAGAATAGAATTTCAAGATAGAAAAATTACGAAAACAAAGAATATAATATATATATATATATATCAATTCTTACTTAGGTCATCAAAGAAATTTTTTATTTTAGTTACTTTTTATTAAATAATTACAATTAATATAAATATGTATATACATATGACAGAATCACAATATTAAATGGCAAAAGAAATTTTTTTCCAGCAATCCACACGCTTCGTCATTGATGGTATTAATTCCTAAATTTATATTCCACTAAATATCTTATATTAGAGAAAATTTTTTCTCCCATATAAAACTAAAATTAATTATTTTGAAAACTTAATAAAAAAACTTTGTCCTTCGACGAGATTCGATCCGAAGCATGAAGATCCTACGCCGACGATCTACCGACTTTGCCATTGCAAGACAAATGGCACAGTAGAAGCATTGGCTTGTTTCTTAATTCATCCGGTAAATCAAATGGTCGGAATGCAGTTTAACCCAACCATTCCTGGTGACAGGAATTATTTGGCGGAATTTTGCCAAATGTGGCTACCCGGGTCTGCTTCCCGGACTTAACGTTCAGCCAAAAAAAAGAATCGCCAAGTTTGGCAATTTTTGAAATCGGCCCAATGGTTGGGTTAAACTACATTTTCACCAATTAAATTTAATTAATATTCAAAAAAAACTGTATCAACATCAAGTGTCCTCCACTAAAAGTTTTAAAAAATGTATTTGAACTTAAGTGGATGAATAAAAAGTATTTTATTAACGATTGAAAATTTGAACAAAATATATAAACATATATAGGGAGAATGTGAACTAATAGTAGGAATTTAAAAAGGAAGATTGTGGTAATCGAAAGGTAACAAAAGAGTGTGAATTCTTATTAGAAGTGCGGGGAATTACGCGTTTTTGAGATACATTGGGACCATGACTCGAAACTGTCGGGTCGAAGTTTTCTCCATTGTGGATTAGCTCACGTTGGCTCCATATAAATGTCATTCTTACTCGCACCACATTGAATCTAAGAAAAATAACAATTGATATTTATAGAAGATTAGAATAGAAGTTTTTAGAGGGCCAGGGAACTTGTAGACTGTATTCCCCTTTTTTAGAGAAACAATAAGAAATACTGAAAAGTAATTGACTACATCCTTGAACTTTTTTTGAGTGACTATTTTAATTAATTTATCTGAGTTCGAAATTAAGTCGTAGACTTTGGATTTGCAATAAATTAATATTTAAGATGACAAACGAATCGGGTAAGAGAGATACGTCATATGTTGATTTGTTAGGTTTGTGGAAGCCGCAGATTCAAATAACCCCCTGTTTCATAAAATTTTAATTATTAATAAACATAATCAAGATGGAAACTTAATTTTTGTTCATTTTTAAGACTTCACTACATTGTCACCATCCAGAGTTATATCTTTCTTTCAGCGTTTCTTGACTTATCGAAGGCCGTCATTGTAGAACTCAGCGGATTTTAAACTAGGAGACTCTCTTAAAATTTAAAACTCTCTTTAAAACCTGGTCGATCGATAAGAGGCAGAAAGTAATATGGTCTAACCAATCGTCATTCACACTTTTCCCTACAACACGTTTGGGTGCACGTTTGAAGGATACTTGCACAAGCGTATGATCGTGATTGTCTCCTTCCAACTGTCAAGCTTGGAAGTGATGTCTGCATCCGTGTAGTGGTCTTCTGCTGAACCAATCGTAACCTTGAAATGAATGATCACTGGGGAGAAGTATAGAGATATTTTAGATGACCAGATCCATCCTGGACCAGACCAGATCCAACTTTGTGTCTTGCAGGAGATGGAATTTTCCAGGATGATAATGCACCTATCCACGCAGTGAGATTTGTCCAATTATGGTTTGATGAACACGCGAATGAATTTAAACTTTTACCTTGGCACGCACAGTCACGCGACCTCAATATAATTGAACCGTTATGGTCTATTTTAGAGCGTTCAGTACGGTATTGATATCCTCCACCGGTATCTCTCCCAGCACTTTCATAATCGAGCGCTTTAAAATGTGAGAAAAAAGCTTTTAAAGTTTTGAATCAGACAATGTTACAATGTGAGTTAAAGAAAACCCATTTAGAAAACTTTTTAATTTTTCACACTTGAAATTATTTATTAAATTTCTTCATTAAAAAACACCTGTAAATTATATATAAGCCTTGATGTACTCTATTGTATTTAGAGTTATCTATTTACTATTGTATTTGTATGGAACATATAGTTATTTTTGTAAGAAAACGTTTGTAATTATTATACTCATACCATCTGTATATAAGAGTATATTTTAATTTCTGTTATAAAATAAGTTACGCTTAAGTAAGTAGCAGTGGAATTACGAGTAATGTTATTTCATATGTCTTCCTTATGTCCTTATTACAAAAATTTTCAAAAATATCTGTTGTTAAAAGCTAAGAAAACAGTTAGACGTTCCAGTTAAAGTATTTGTAGTACTTACAATATTTTATAAAATATATAGTGAATATATATATGTATACCACTTTCGATAAAATCGGTTTTTTTTTTTTTTTTTTTTTTTTTTGTTAAATCAACCTACAAAAAACGTAATTTAACTACAAAATCAACGTGACAAAATTTATTTGGATAAAATAACATTCATGATTTTGTCATTTTCGAGTTTATTCACATTTTTTAAAAAAATTTCCTTCACAATAAAAAAAAGTAACGCTTTAAATCGTGGACCAAACTTTAATTTCCTGTCGATGTTTTATTAGTTATTGTCTTACAGCAGATTAGCTTTAAAGATTTTTTTTTTTTTTTTGACTTGTCAACATCACCTGTTTTGTGATAATTTAATTAACAAAGCACTCTGAGCTATAGATTACAGTGTCAAATATCAAATGTTAACCTCGTTAAAAATGTGAATTAGACAATCGGTTTTTAATAAATGAAATTTATGAATCTAATATTTCTTATGTAATACACAAATAATAAAGAAAGAATAATGTTATATATTCTTAAAGTTTCAGCTACATGCTTCTTTTGTGGCAAATAATTTTTTCAAAAATATTTTTAACGATTCAGAAAATTTGCAACAGAGTAAGAAACGTAATTAAAGCTTTGAGAAAAACATTTATAATAAATTCAGTTTCAAGCAGACACAATACGAAAACGAGCTTCCAATGAAATAAAACTTACTGTTCTAAAAAGTTTTCGTATTATTGTAAATATATGTAATATGTCAACTTAAAGAATATAATTTATATTACCAGACGATTTTTTCCGATGCAAATAAGACCAACATTTGTGGTAAATGATAAATTATTTAATTAAAGCAAGCGAGTTTAAATTTCTTATACGTGTATTACTTACTTATGTATTACTTATTATTATATTACTTACGCCTTGGTTAACGACGGTTTTAGATGGTAAAGTACTTGGTTAACTACGACTTTAGATAATAAAGTATTTAATTAATGACGAGTTGCTGAAAATAAAAAATGTATTTGATATAAGGCGTAGTCTGTGGCTTACATCTCTACGATTATTCCATTTCTGAGAGAGTGCCATCTAGCGTTTGTCGGATGATTTAAATGATTCTTACAAGTATATCAATAGATTAATCAGTGTAAAACTATTATTCGAAACATGATCAGGAAAGAGTTAATCTATTAATGTTAACATATTTGAACGAAAATATCGACTAGGTTAACGATAGTTTTGGTCTACGACCATATTCCGGAAACGGATTACCATCGTTAAACAGAATTTCAATTATTTTCTATTAATGTTTTTGAGAAAAGTTGCAAGAAACATTTATCATTGCTTTTATGCCAGAAAATGATATTGATAGATCAATATCGGACTCCAATTTCAACTAACAAGACTTCAAAATAAAATTGAAATGTTTTTAAAATCTTATATTTCTGCAGTATCAGAGTTAAGAGTTTGTTCTTAAATTGATTTTTTTTAAAAAAAATCACATTCAGAACTTTTTTTCATACCAGTTAAAAATGACTCAAATTATTGTTAATTTTGATTCGCAACATTATTAAAATGATGAAGATCATGAGAAAATGCACCGTTCTTGCTACTTTTAAATAAAAAAAAGGCAAATTGTTTTTGTTTGGCATCTCTGCTCATTCAGTGTTACTTGTTTGTAATAATACTTGACACACTGTTATGTAGAAAATATTCTTTTGGGAATAAATGTTTGTCTTTTTTATGGCAGTGAAGAGCTTCGCAATTCACAAGCTCAATCAATTAATCAGCCAACCAGAACTCTAAAAGAGAGCTAAAGAATAAAGAAAAGAACCAATGTCCTTGTCGTATCACGAGGAGCTTTCCCTGCTCTTAGCTGACACTTTAATGGGCACACTCCTCAGGGATTAATGGTTTCCTTTAACTAGAAGAAAGAGAGTACCGTTCCATTTAATTTACTCTCTACAGTTTTGTTTTATATTATTACACGGACATGATCCATGACAGAGACAGAGCTAAAAATTTGAAGCTAAATCAGTTGAATTTATTTTCAAAAGTTTAATTTGAGAAATATATTTTAAATATTTATTAGTAATTCACTTAACGTGGATAATTTGATTCGAGATTTTAAAAAATCATTTTTCATTTTCCAGTGTAATTCGTTTGAAATTGTACTCTACAAATTTGTAATGGCTTTTAACAAATATCTGTATATTTATTTAAGATGTACAAACAAGGATCGAGAAATAAATTACAATTGCTACACTAAAGAGCGATCATAAACTCTTTTTGGGTATCATAAAGTTTACAATTAATCAAAATCCAAATTTTGATAACAATGTTATGAGTATCGCTCACAACTTCTTCAATAACGATAGTAACTTCACGAATGCCTTTCCCTCCGAAGCCCCTCAATTTCTTAAATACATAAAGCAAATAAATATAAAAAAAAAATTACCAGAAGGGAAGGAGTTACAAACAAAATAATAAAAAAATTTCCACTAAAAGCTATTTTTGAAATCCCCAATATTATTACAGGCATAATTGACCTAGGACTCTCCCCTCAATCTTGGAGAGCTACCTCTCTCATACTAATTATTAAGCCAGGTACACCTTTCCAGATTGTTACTGCCAAATTTCTCTTTTTACTATTCACAGTAAATTATCTGGAAAAAATTACTCTGCTAAGACTGAATAATCAACTTAACAATAACATCCTAATACATATACAACATGATTTTATGGAAAAACTGTCCCCATCCACCATTTCTCCATGAACACGTTAAGTCAGGATTATTAAAGTAAATCAACAGGTGCAATTTTCTTTGATAAACAAAAAATTTTGACAGTGTTTGGCAGAAGGGTCTGCTCTATAAACTAGTTTAAATTAAGACCCCTTTCAAATAATAAAATTAAATTTTATCTCCAAAATAGGTACGCTGCTAAACAGTCACTCAAATACCAATATTATTGCTTCAGGTGTCCTCAGGGCTCAATTTCTGTTTCCACCCTGTCCTATTTATACACGAAAGTTATTCTCCAATCACACAACACAATTATTTGCGTGTATCAGACAACACATCGATTCTAGCCCAACACACAGACCCAGACAACATCGCACTTGCACTAAATACACATATTACATGACCAGAAGATTGGTCATCTAAATGGAAAATTGATCTAAATATAAAGAAAATATATGGAATCCGTCTTCTTTTCCAATAATGGGGAGAAATCAACCCAGACATCTTTCTAAATAATTAAAAACTCCTCTGGTTTTGGTGTAATATTGGATAAATGATTCACCTTCGAACAACACATTGCACATATCAAAAAGAAGTTCCGAGCTGGCTCTTGTCAAACTTATCCACTAATTGCTCGAGATCGGAAAATGACTTGAAAAAATAAGATGCTTATCTATACTCTGATTCATAAACAAATTTTAACTTATACCTTCCCAGTCTAGGGATAAATAAATTTAAAAGATCCCAACACATTACTAGACAAATTTTAAACGCTAGATGGTTCTTTAGGAATATCGATCTCTGCAATACATTTTCCTTCCATTAAAGCAATAATGCAAAAACAATTACTACTAAATACTTTGAAACACTCATGACTATCAATAATCAATCTCTCCATAATATTTCAAAATATAATCCAGACCCTAAACAATAAAACACCATAAAATATACTTTTAAATATTTAAATTCCTAAATTTCACAAATTACTCAGTAAAACTCCCGCAGATACTACTGCAAGAAATCTCATCCCTCAGAAGCAAACCCACTATCCAATCAGATAGCAAGCTCTCGTGATCGCACTTCGAACTGGGATTATTCCATTTTTATCTTTCTCCATCCACCGTTCTGAAATGCTGTAACCCCATTAGATAGTAAACGCCCTTTACCTCAATACCTCAATTGGTGCGCAAATAACTCTATTAACACACACACACATTATCAACTATAATTTTTTTTCTCACAAATCATAGTGATATGAAATTTTCAATGTCAAATTTTTAAATTTTCACTTAAACTTTTGAATTGCAATGTAATTAAATAGTTCTGGACAAGCGAAGCCTAATCAAGGATCCTCTATACAATAAGACAAAGAGACTAAAAATCAAGAAACTCACGGGCTCCTGAAAATTTGTTAACCTCTCTCTCTCTCTCTCTGTTATGAACATCAATTTCAGGAAAAATAAAAATAAACTACACTTTAAAAAAAGTTCATGTCTTTCGTAATACCATTGTTGTCTCTGGCGACGTTACTATGGTATGAGAAACAATCACCGAAGTGGTCTACGTACAAGTAATTCTGAAGTGTACAGCTTTCGGGTAGTGGTAATGGAACGTATAGAATGATGCAGAGAAAGCATCTCAGCTCCTAAGTCTGGAATTGTGGCCGTTGCTGTCTTTCGCGCTTGCCGGACAATTCTTCATTCTGCTCTGTTCATAATTCGTGCAATTCTCCTTTTCCCTACATATCGTGAGAGATGATTTCATTGTACCCAATCCTGGCAACACGGAAAATAGTAGCATCTGCGTGAACAAAATGATGTGTATGAGAAATCCAACGGAGGATCATCAGCTTTCTTGCAGTCCTATGATGCGACCTTTCTCGAAGGCTCAAACTATTCAAACGGCTATCGTTGTTTCCTCAAATGCATTCGAGACTTCAAAGCAGTTAGAGTCACAATTGATCTTTATAAAGGGTCCTTAGAGGCGCGGGAAGTCACGAGTTTGCTAAAATCTTAGACGTCGATGCGGATGAAACTTCAAACTTACGCATATCTAACAGAGTCGAGACAATTTCTTAATTTAAATTTATGTACCATTCTTCTTTCCGGATACAAATTTTTTTTGTCAATATGTATATGTGAGCATATATTACTCGCAAACTCAACATCGTTGATATTATAATAATTTTCTTACAGAATTTATTTTCAAAGTGGAAAAAAAAATATATGCATAACAAAAAATAGGATTTTTTTAAAAACTCTAAAAATAATTTTATTTTACATAAATTCTATAAGTAGTTAAAATCAGTATGGATTTTTAAAAACACATTTTTACCATTTTATACATTACTGAGAACGAAAATAATATTTTGAAATTTTTTAAGAAATGTATCGAATTTTAAAATTAATCTGGTTGAAAGAAATGTTCCTTTTTAAAAAATATAAATCATATCACGCATATTTATACATAGAATTTCTTTTCACTATAAATTTATTAAAACTGAATAAAATTCCGTTTCACTTTTTGCTTAAAAATGATTTTCGACTTTTATCGAATCGAATGAAAATTCGGAAGCACTGAAATAATTTCATTACGAAAATCTAAAGTTGAAAGTGAGCGATATTTTGAAAAATGTTAATTTTTTTTCTTGCGATTTTCCTTCCCTGAAAAATATGACATGCGTTTCTTAAAAGGATTTAAATCAAACTATTCTATAAATTTGATTTTGTAAAATAGTGAACCAATATCAAATCGAATCTATTCCTCTACGTGTTTTTTAAAGAAGAAAACATACTTTAGCTAGTAGAATATATAATTCATGCATTTTTCCAATTTCTTACTTGTCCTTTTTTCCCTTTTCCATCTCTCTTCAGGAAAATTTACAATGAATGAAATATCTTCCTGTTATTTTTATGGAACATGTGCAATTTTTTCATTAGAAAAACGTCATTTCTTGTAACTAAGTTCTTTTTTCACTAGAATAGAACCATTAAAGGTTTTGCAATTATTTGCGTCATAAACCAGTACAAACATATTTTACGATGTGTGGCTGTTAAATAAGAAGATCGACAATGAAAACATTTCATTTTAATGCCATACATATTTACTTTTATCACTTTCGAAATACACTCCTCCTCTATCACTTCAACGCTCCATGCGAATCTTTCATTGTTCGAAACAGTGCTGGAAATCTTCTGTCAGTTCTTTCAGAAAGCGTATCGTTTTCTCTTTCACAGCTTCCGCGACTGAAATCTTGTTCCTTTTAGTGCAGATTTCTCCATAGGAAACAGATAGAAGCCGCATGGCTCAAGATCCGGCGAATAAAGAGGATGGTCTAACACTGGGATACTGTACTTGGCTAGAAACCTCTTGATAAGCAATGCGGAATGAGCCAGAGCCTGTCTTGGTGGAAAATTTTGCAGAACAAATTCTTTGTCAATTCCTACAGTCTCAGCAATCACAAAAATACTTAACCGACGGTCAGATCGATTTTTTTCAACACTGCCATCCGTTTTTGACATGGGAGGACGATTTGTGAATCATCTTCAATGGCTACTCGGTCATTTGGAAAAGGCTTAAATCACTCAAAAACACGTTTATGCGATAAACAATCATTGCTATGTATATCTTTCAATAAATTATAAGTTTCAGTAGCGGTTTTTCCAATTTTCATGTAAAATTTCGCAACCATTCGTTGTTCACTCACAATTTTTTCCGGCGAAACAAAAAATAACTATAAAGTGAATGAAGACTGCGGCTATATGGATTTGCTTACAGAAGCACTGCATTCGAAAGGGAAGACTTCACGATAATCAGCTGTTCGTCGTTGGCGTTTGTCGCACTCGCTCTTCTTCTGTAGTAGCGTCAATCTTGTTTTTTAATGGCCACATCTCTTATATCCTGAAAACTTCGAAAAATAATCTGAGAAAAACTAACAAAAAATTGGAGTTTTTTTTTTTTTTTTTTTTTTTTTTTTTTGAAACGTAAGTTAAATTTACGGTACTCTTCCATTTTTCTAAAATTATTCATAATGAAAAAGGAAGTTATTATGCTTAAGACGAAATCTAATAAACTTTAATAAACTTATATTGGAACTAAAAATGTGTAATAGAAACAAATAATGGTTTTAGAATGTTGCAATAAAGATATTAGCTTAATAATAGGAAATTAGTTATATATGAAGAACGTATATATATGATTTTCAGTCGATAAAATTAGGCAATTATCATTTTGTTTTTCTATACTGTAACATTGGACTTAGTTATGATGCTTTAGTTTCACTAACAAGTATTTGATCCATTAATGCCATGGTTCACTCGCTCCACTAAAATAGTCTCTCAAATCTTTTTTATAATTCAATATTTATTACCTCTTACAAATAAATAAACTCAATATTCTTGTAATTTATTTAGGTCAAATTCTCATCCGTCCACAACAAAACAACTTCAAAAAGTTTTATTTAATGCAGTTATAACCAACAGGTGGCACACATGCCACTGTGTGGCATAGCGCAGTCCTAAAAGTGGCTCGCGAAAACTGCTTGAAAAATAAAAATAAAAAAAAGTCTAAAACTTCGAACTATGATAAATTTAATATCCATTTTGCAGCATTCATTCAGTGCTAGGTTTGATGATTTTGGAAAAGATAAAAAAAAATTTTTGATCTTTTCACAAATCCTTTTTCGATTTCTTTACAAGATGTTAGTTGTTAGCTAACTCCAAATTTAAATTATTGACCTAAAGCTTTAAGCTACACTAAACGTCAAATATAATGAACTTATTTGAACTACGATTGATCCAAATTGTATTGAATTTTGGAAATTTGTATCAGCAAAAGTGATTTTCCAAGCTTACACGATTTGTCTGTTAGATATTATTATAGCTTTCGATCAACTTATATTTATGAACAGATATTTTCTATTGCAAACATAATAAAATCAAAATATCGTTCAAGATTAACCAATACGCACCTAAAACTCCAAATTTTGTTGGCAACTTTAAGAATTAATCCTAATGTAGATGACTTTGTGAAAACAAATGCAAATTCAAAAATTATGTTAATAAGACTTTTTAATAATTGAGTAGGATCAAATGTTTCGAGTTATTCATTGTTATTTTATGCCCAGCTTAACTGACTGAACCTTTATAGTGTTTATTGACAGTAAAAACCTAACTACGAATATATGTTTTATTTGTTACATTACTTTTTTTATACACCTAGACTACTCAGACTTACATAAAAAAAAGTTGTGTTGTTTGCAATAACCTCGTAATCAGCTTATAAGTAAATTATTTGCATCTTTATGGATTTTTATGTTAGAAAAGTGGAAGTAATGTGCTTCTATTTGTTCAGATAGTAGCATTCTACTCAAAAAGGTTGGCCATCCCTGACTTAACTAATTACTTTCAAGGAGGACCAGAGTGAAAAACGAGATCAATTTAAGTAATCGTGCACACTCGACGTCACTTTCAATCCGATGTGCAATCCAAAGGCACTAGGCGTCGAGTGTGAGTTTCAATATATTCTCCTCTCTCTCTCTACAACTTTCTTCCAATCTCCTAATCCTGATTTCTCCAGCCTCCAATGAATTTCCTTTCTATGAGATCTTTCTTTTCCATATTCTCCCTTCTGTCAACGTGTTTTCAATTTATACAGTCCCTTGCCACCCTCTTAACTTCGGAACGGTTGCTGCTATATTGTTATAAGTGGTGTCTAGGTATAGTAAAGTAGCCATGCGCTACTGAATGAAAGCACCTACGGCGCCACCTGGTGGGACATTGCGGAGTTAGCATTCCTATCTCGAAAACGAAACGAGATAAGGAAAAAAAGTTATTTACAAAGTTATAGAGCATCATCAATTTCGTTCGAAAAGACTTGTGAATATTAATGTGCAGAATAGAACTGATAAAACGCGTATTTGTGCCCCATTGCGGTGTCGTGTTTTGCCCGAAAGATAACCGTTTCTTTTTCTGTTCAAGTTTCATGACGTCACAGTGTAGGAAATCACGAAAATACAAATAAGTGTTTTAACCGTTCCATTCTTCGCATTAATATCCACAAGGTGTCTTTTTAAGTAATCGTACTAAATTAATCCTCTGCAACTTTGTAAATCACTGTTTTTCATTATCTCGTTTCGTTTTCGAGATAGGAAGGCTAACTCCGTAGTTTTCCACCAGATGGCGCCGTAGGTGGTTCCATTCAGTAGCGCATGGCTATTTTACTATACCTAGACACCACTTACAATAATATAGCAGCAGACGTTCCAAAGTTAAGAGGGTGGCAAGGGATTTTAGTGGGCACCATGTATATTGAGTCGTTCGAAAATTTCGTGCCGATTTTCAATAGGTGACGTAAAGATAGGTCTGATTAATTCAGATTGATTGGTTTTATTAAGGTCACACTAGACGTAACACGAGGACTATTGGGAACTAATTAGATCAAAACGGACTGAAACAAATGACCTGCTTACATATTCTGAATGATGATACTACAGGAATATTTGTAAAAAAGGTTGGTTACAATACGTTATTTGCTGTCAGTTTTATACGTCATGAGTATGGAAGGAGACAAAGTGCATTTCAGGCATTAAAAGCTTTTCTTTTATAGGAAAAAAAGAAATTCTACACAAGCGGCAAACGTGATGTGCATTGTTTATGCTGAAAGGGTTACAGCTGGAAAAGAAAAGTGCGAAAACGATTTGATAATTTTAAAGCTGGTGATTTCAACCTTGAAGATCAAGAATGTCAGGATAGCCCCTTCACCGAAGATAAAGATAAGATTAAAACAATGATGGAGATTACCCTACTCTACAAGACACATAAATTAGCAGAAATATTTAAAATATCAAAATTCACCATTCACGGGATTTTTCGAAGTTTTGCTACATAAACAGTTTTAATTTAAGAGTTATCCATGATTTAAAGGAGAAAATTCAGATAGATTCCCTTTTCAATTGCTAATTGATTGATTGGTTTTATTAACATCGCTCTACAACTCTACAAACAACACGAGTGCTATTGGAGACGGACCTCGTAATTTTGTGTCTCGATCAAGTGACGAGGACGGCATCAGAGCTGACACCTCCCCCACCACACCAACGGGAGTACTTTCAGCCCTGACAAATTTAACGTGTATCAGCCCTGGATACATGGCATCAAGGCTCGAATCCACGACTCGATGAAAACCTCTAGTCGCCAGTCTGCAACCATGACTACTAGGCTACTGTGACCACTTCCAAATGCTACT
Organism: Nephila pilipes; assembly: GCA_019974015.1. Classification (NCBI taxonomy): domain Eukaryota; kingdom Metazoa; phylum Arthropoda; class Arachnida; order Araneae; family Nephilidae; genus Nephila; species Nephila pilipes. The sequence goes on from BMAW01087536.1 coordinate 37,721, forward strand.
CACTCTATAAACCAAAGAGGAGGCACTATTTTTGAAGCAAATAGTGACGAGGAGTAAAAAATGTATAAAGGTCTTGGGGAAAGCGGAACCATCTTTGCCCCCCCCAAAGCCGGTCTTCATCTGGGGTTGGAAAGGAATTCTGTATGATGAGCTTGAACCAAACAAAGAAACGATAAATTCAAAAAAGGCATTGCTCTTAATTAGCCGAACTAAAGACAACAATTGAACAAAAACGTCCAGATGTGGTGAATTGCAAGGGCGTCTTGTTTCAATGCGTGACCTCACTTTTCTTTGAAAAAGTTGTTAGAGTTCGAGTTCAATTGAGTTATTCTACCCTAATCACCATATAGGGGTAGACCTCACACTCTCACATTTTCATCTATTTCAATCATTACAAAATTCCATTAACGGAAAATCTTCAACAGGTAAAAAATCATATAGAAAACCCTTTAACCTGAGAGATTCTGGAAGGATGAAATTTTCAAGTTGCTTGAAAGAAGTGGAGGAACAGATTGGCAGCTATGTAATTAAATAAATGTGTACCAAAATTTTAATGTTCTGCATTTCAATTTTCCTTCAAAACCTTTCTGGATAACCCCAAAATTAATGCTGATTTACATAATTTTCGAGTTAATACTCTTCAATCGAACAACATCTCAGAAATGTCCTCAAGATCAATTGGAGAGAAATAAATTAGCTAACCCATTAAAATACATCTGACGATACGTATAAAAATGATAATCACATACATCTGAGTTCGGTATCATTCTATTTTATATCGTCACATTATTTTTTTCTTTCGCCATCAATTCATGTGTATCACATACCAAAACATTTTACTGATTCGCGAAAAAATTATGCATTCTCCATTTGAATGCTTTATGTTACTTTTTTTCTATTTTTATTACTTATATAAATGTATAAGGTAATTTCCTTACTTGCTTTCCTAATCAGTTTCTTTCAATATTTCAGTATATTAGGTAAAAGAAATATTGTACTGCTCGAGAAAGTTTAGAAAAATTAAGAAATATTATACTGCTATAGAAATTTCAGAAAAATTTTAAAAAAAAAGTTTGCTAAACTTCAGAGTAAGGTATGTTGCATGATGTTGAATGTAGGATGCAACATGTGATGTATTAATGTTTTGTGACAACAAAATCGTAATGATACCTTTTTGTATTTTTCTTCGTATTTAAAAACACTACCGTTTGATTCAAAAGTAAATTTGAGTATTATGGAACAATTATGATATAGCTATAATTTTAGGATTTAAAGGTCGCATAAGTCGTAATCAAAACATCAAATATAATTTTTCAAACGTTATTCTAAAAAGTAGCAATTCAAAAAATTAAAACTCATCATTTGAAATGTGCAATAAAAGCCTTAAAATTTAAAATTAGCACAGCATAAAGTATGAAATAAAAAACGTTAACTTTATACTAAAAACCTTAAGAAAGAAATTATTTAATAGTGTGACATATTTTTCATATTTTCTCGAAATTACAGTAAAAGTTCTTTTTGTGTATATTTTTGATTCGTTTTAAAATATGTTGTTGATTCTTCAAACCATAGGAATAACATTTCAATTTTTCACCTTGAAATTCAGAAGGAAACAAACAATATTTTTCCTTGCCTTTCAAAACAGCTCTGGTAAAACATGAAATGACACTTTCTATAAATTCGTCGTAAATAATTCATGATATAAATAAAATATATGTCTTTTCTTCAAAGAGATGCTAACCGTAGCAAGAATTTTTATGTATTTCCTTTGAGAAAGATAATATTTATTTTAATATTGAGGAAAAACTTCTGTTCCGTTTCATATATTATGTAAATTATACATATAATTGTAAATAATCTGAAACTCTGATTTTTTGATGAAAAATTGAAACATTTTTATTATTAAATGAAGGTAAGGAAAATACAATTGCTCTATCATTTATCGAATTTTTAGCCACACATAGTAGCTATATTTTTGAATTGTATTTGCTTTATATATGTTAGAATCGAGTTAAACATTCGTTTCAAATGTTTTAGATGAAATGAAGATAAAATGATACTATGAACATTAATATAGTAGAAAGGGATTTAGTAAAAGCTTGTATTTTTATAACAGTGAATTTTACACTTTAAAATTGCTTTTACAATTTTACAGAGATTGTATATATATATATATATATATATATATATATATATATATATAAGATACATTCTAAGAAAAAAATAGAAATTTTCAATTTTCAATAAATAATAGTTAAATATTGAGTAATATGTTGTACATATTGTAAAGAACACAAAAACAAAGGCGGGTAATTTAATCTGATAAGTAATAAACAAGCGATAGCCTAGACATCTAATTGAAAGATTACAATGAACAAATTACATAGAGGAATAAAATCTATACATAATATTTATTTGATTTCACATGCAATGTCACAAGTTAAAGAAGGGATGAGTTATTTAATAACTGCTGGAGTCACCACAATTTTGAATGCAGGAATGCAAACTTGCATATATTGTGTCGTACAGGTGCGGTACTTCATTATATTGGAAGGAGTTCCGTCTTGTTACACTTGGTCAGTCAAAATGGCAACGGTCCGCGATCTTGAGGATGAAGCTGTATAAGGATTTGTCATCCATTAATGTCCAATATATGCTCGATGGGAGAAAGATTTGATAATTTCACAAGCCAAAGCAACATGCTGACAGTTCTATCTATCTATATTCTATATATATATATATATATATATATATATATATATATATATATATATATATATATATATATATATATATATATATATATATATATATATAAGCGAAATACCACTGACTGACTCATCACGAGATCTCAAAGACTATACAACCGATTGACTTGAAATTTAGCAGAGTTACTCATTTTGCGATGTAGACGCTCACTAAGAACGGATTTTACGGAAGTCTTATCCAAAATGTAATTTTCATTCGTTAATCTACTCTTATCCATCGGTTATGTAATTTTTGGCGACTTTATCGCCAAAAATGATATTGACCGAAGCCAAAAGGAATATATTTTTTTATATGTATACTGCGTATTATCACCAATTAAGTTTATTTGGTGAGATTTGCGCGGGCGAAATGGAAAAATACCAAATAATTTAATATTGAAGTGCTGATGGAGGATTGGCAAGATTTTGGCGAAGGGGCTCTTTATGTGAAATTTCGTGCATGTCGAAAATAGGAAAGGTACATATTTAGCGATAGAAATAAATCACTGTTGAACCCCACGGTTGGTGAAAGTGTAATTTAACTCCAAAACTTAGCAGGATTTTGAAAAATACTAAAAGTGTTACTTCATACGGAGTAGCGCAAACACAAGACAATCTATATATATATAAGCGAAATACCACTAAAAAGTTCTGGATAACCATTATTACAGACAATCAATTTCTTAAAATTTTAAATTAAGATTATCATTATCGTTTAAAAATTGAAAATTTTCCTGATATTTTAAGTATAGGTTTCCAAAATATAATATTATCGTCTTCTCAGTGAAGCGGGCTGGTATCAGCTAGTAGTATATATTAACTAAGTGACAGCAGCTGTATGGATGATGAGTTCTGTTAGAAATAATCCCGTAGGATAATTTATCAAATGATCATTATTTTGATCATTATTATTAAGAAGTATATTACTTTTCATTGTTTTGAGACTTTTAACATGCTACTCTACATGTGAATTTATTTTTGAAAAAAACTTAAAAATTTAAGATATGCTTATCATTAAAAATATAATAGTAATTCGATAAATGTTTCAAAAATATTGGTGATTGTAACGTTCAGTAAATTTTTTTTTAATTTTCTTAAACTTGGTCACTTTTATCATACAAAGGTAGGGGAAATTATTCCTTGACGTCACCCCTCTTAAAACAAGATTGTGTTATTAATAAAACCTTAATAAAAAGGTCATTACTGCATCAATGGATGTCAAGCAATAGATGAATTGTACCTTGCCGTTGAGACGGTAGAAGTTTCTATGTCTATAACACTAAAATAGACTGAAGAAAGTGCCCAAATTCCATCCTCTAATGTCATTCCAATAATTCGACATATTACATAAAAAACATTTGGTCAGCATCGGAAAATCATAGATCACCCAGATCCAAGCATCGAACAACAGACGATGCAATAAACATTCCTCAGGAGGAATAATGAAAATTCCACGGCACAATAACTTATAGAAAGACTGAGCCATAAATGTCTTGACATGAATATAGAATGCTCGTGACTTAGGGTTTATCATTCTTATTTTTGAAATCTTATATTTTTTGTTTATTGTAGTATTCTATTTTTTCAAACCGTTATTGAATATTTACCAAAACAATTCTTCTATAACAGCATTCCAGAAAAGGCACTCCCCCTACTTAAAACTTAATTTGAATTTAATCTTCCCTCCTGAAAATAACTTCTATGCCATATTTTTTTTATTTGACAATGGACTAAATTCACAGACACCTGGCGCCACGTCAAAATCACGTGATCGCTACATAAACAAATAGGCGTGGTTTGTATTATATAGAATGTCTCTATATGCTAGCTTTATACATCTTGTACATCCACTTCATTTCGATTAATATATTTAATATTGTCATATTTCTTACATTATTCAATTATATAAATTAGGCAAAAAATAATCTGAGTATATTTTTATGGATCTATTGTGTCTTATTCTCGTTTAATTGTGGTTTTAAAATATCGTTCTGCAAGAGAAGGCTATTTATACTTGCTCTGGCGTTTGTTTGTGCACTTATAATATAATAATATATGAGAGATACATTAAAAAATATTCAAAGCCATGTTTATACACTTTATTTATTTTTAATTATTCGGAATTATGTACATTATAAGTTGGACATCAATTAGAATAATTATAATCGAAATGTCTCCATTATATGTTGTAATAAGAAATATATTTTTAAAATTATTTCTTAAAAAATTGTGAAAACTAAAAAATATGTACTCAAAGTCTATGTAAAAATATGTACTTGGAGCAGTATTCTACATTAGAAATTAATTTTATAGTACCAGTTAGATATGACAATCAGTAAAAGTTAAGAATCAGATAATAAAGTTAAAGAGTAATGAGTGTGTGTACAGAAAAAATTGAGTTAATATTCTTTTTACTTTACTCCAGTTTTTCAGATATTTTAATCAATCATCAAGGTTATATTGTTTTGAATAATAATGATTTTTCTAATTAAATTTTCTTCTGATAGCAAATATTAAATTTTATTTTAAATAATTCTCTTCAGCATTTCATTTAAAAAGCAAATCCATCATAAAATTAAAATTCCACACAATGTGTGTGCTTCATTATACCACAAATTTAATTAAGTGTTAATAACTCCTTTAAACGAGATTTTCGAACATGGGTTTTCCTTCAAACTTCCACACTTTGAGTAACATATTTGTTTTAAAGCTTAAATTTTAAGAACAAAAGGGAATGTTGGAACAAATTGAATTTATTCAATAATTAGTTTTAATAATTTATTTTATTATTTGACGTTTATTAAATCTATCATCTAAAATAAATACGTGTAAAAATGTTCAGCTCAATTAAGAATAATGTTAATCAATTAAGCTACATGTAATTACTACATAATTTACTACGATAAATTATGTTTTAATTGAATATATTTAAACTAAGTGTAATTAAAATTAAAACAAACAATAAATTATTAAATTGAATATTACATCAGCTACATGTAATGAAAATTAAAGTAAACGATAAATTATTGAACGTCGGATTTGGCGATTATTTGGCAACTTAGCGAGAAACTTGGCGTAAAATTTCATTTTTTAAGTAACTACTTTCAATCAATTAATTCTTATTAATTAAAAGAAAATTATTGTATTGTTATCAAAAACAATCGTGTGTAGAAAATGTCAGCTCAATTGAGCTTTTTAAAATGTGAGAAAAAAAGTTTTTAAATTTTTGAACCATACACAGTTACAATGTGAGTTACAGAAAACCCATTAAAAATAAATAGTAACATATCAAAAATCTATAAACATTCCTCAAATGTCTTATAGAATGAATTTTAAACAACAGCAGCAAAAAAAATTTAAATATTAGGAAATCGCAGTTTAGCTAGGACGTTTTCATAATTATTATAAAATATTTGTGAGTAAGCCAAATAAATTCCAAGCCATTATTTCAGTGAGTTGATAGAAGAATAATTTAATATCTTTAAGGGTTAAGCATTTATTTATGGTCAAAAATAAATAAATACAATTTTTATGATAATTTCTCATTTTAATTAAAAAGTAGTATATTTAGTAAAATGCAAGTTATTTTAACTTTTGAAGCAAAACACATTTCTCAAACGCAGGGCAAAACAAATAAATACAAGACTTGTTTACATCAGAGGACATAAGGTCACATCATATGAATGTAATCTATTCAATATTACATTTATGATAGTTAAGTCCATCGCCAAAAGGGAGCCATAATCCCGCCAAATAGCGTCTGTGAACGAAATGATTTTTTTTACTTTTATCTTTTTTACCCCTTGTAATGCAAAAACAATATTCGGAAGGGAACACTCAATGAATACAGTCATATTCCATTATATAGGAGAGAAATGCAGTAATATATTTTGTAAATAATTAACACCTAAAACATGGTTGTTGTTTTTTTCATTCATATTTAACAATTCGACCCACTCATTTTAAATCATTTGCAGTGTTATTAGTATTACCCCTTTTTGGAAATAATTTATTAAGTTATAACAATAAAGTCCGCAATGAGATTACTTATGTTATACGATTTTAATATTTTTATTCAACGGACGCATTTTTCAAGATTATAGAAGAACAGTTTCGAGGAATAAAATGTATCTTTATTCTATACAGAGATTTTCCCATATTTAGGATAGTTTTCTGTTCTAAGCAAAAGTGAGTGAATAATCGGGAATTTTCTGTATGTAATAAAATATTGAACTGAATTTTTTTAAAAAAAGAAACGCCTACATCCTTATGTTTAAAAGACTATATTAATAATTAATATGCATCTCTGCTTTTATTTAAATTCCATTTTTCAGTTTAAACATTTTAAAATATCTTTAAAAGTGTTTTGTTAGCGTGTAGTTACTTCAGCAGTTTGAATTTCGATTTGTTATACATTTGCATATTTTTTGAATTAAAAATAGCTAATAAACAATTTTAAATGTATGAATAATGAAATTATGATATATATTTAAAGCTTGATTAATTATTTTTATATTAAAAACTATGAACTTATCTGTGTCCACTTGATAACTTAACTATGCTCTCAAAATTGCTTATACTAGGAAATTTTTGTTTTGGACAAGGAATTTTTTATTTTTCTATCTAAATTTAGAACAAATACAGAAAAAATAAAAACTAAGAGTTAAAGAAAGAAAACAAAAGATTTCTCTCTTAATGTAGTTGCTTGTGTTGAATTTTGAATATTATAATCTAATTTTAGTTCAATTGGTTTTACAGAAATATTTGGAAGCCGTCTTTATTTAAACGTCGAAAAAAATGCTCAAAAACTCTTGGAATCCATAATGAGCGGTGATGTAACAGACACTGATATTAGTTATGAAGATGATAATTACATAAACCTGATATAAAGTGAAAAGTATCTAAAAGTGATAAACTGCCAAAAAATATATAATCCGGGGAAACACAGATCCAGTGATAAGAGTTCGAGTGATGATAAAGAATCTCTCATTAGTGAAATGAAAGAGCTTCCACATTACAAGAATATATACTTCTGTTGAACAGTTCAAAATGATTGTTCTGCCGAAGCACATTTATAAATGTCTATTCAATTTCGTTTATTTATCACTATTTTACATTCAAACATAGAATTTGTTGAAAAATACTTTCGAGTTCTTTGAATTCAAGTAAATTCAAGAAATAAATAGAATTTTGCATTTTTATTAATTATAATTATTTGTCTGTATATCATTCACAGCATATCAATAACACAAGTTTTTACAAGACAAACACTCAATGTCCATTATAATGGACTGTCCAAAAATTGTTTTTTTCTTAATTAAAAAAACCCGGCTGGATATATTGTTTTGTATTACTTTTTATCTCCAATTAGAGGGAAATTTATCAAAGAATATAACCATGGGTATATATATATATATATATATATATATATATATATATATATATATAACACATCGATCAATAACTCCCGAGTCTAACATTGAAAACAACATTTTTTTTGCAAAATTTTTTTTTATTCATCAACATAACACCTTTTGTTAATCACCTTTTAGGGTGATACAATCGTTCCAACACTTTTCCAAATCTTTTTGTTTTTTTGTTTTTTTTCCAATTTTTTTTTCCGCAAGAAATCTTTTTTGTTGCGAGTAAATAGCGATAAACAGCTTTCTGAATCATCGACTCGTTGCTGTTTTTGTCCAATCGCGGCACCCACCTGGAAAAAACCTTTTTCACTTCACTTCAAAAAACCTTTTTCCTGGTCCGATCGACTTAAAATTTTGTCACGTTTCAAGCAAAGGTTAGTACTCTAGAAAGACCTGGTTACTGGTTTACTACGAGCGCCATCTCTGGGTTAGTCTCGGGAGTTATTGATCGATGTGTTATATATATATAAAAATTTAAAGTGCTTAAATGACTTAGAAACAACGATGCCAAAATAGTGAAGTATTTCTATGCATTTAAAATTTTTCCAAAATCTTTTTTAAAAATATTCCTTAATCTGCATTTCCTGCATAGGATAAACACTAAATACATTTTTGGTAGTAGCGACAAATTTAAATTCTGTTATGCTTGCAATGAGTTGATGTTGCTCAGGATAAAAAAATATTATGTGCTAAAAGCATTATTTTTCATTAAAGAATAAACTACGCATTATAAAAACTGTTTCACATACGTGTTGTATTTTTAACATTACTGTCTGAAACGTAGTAGTATTTTTACTCTGAGTACATTTAGTGTACAGCATTAATATACATATTTTAGATTTGTGTCCTCTTTGTCCGAACAATGAATATCTACCAAATGTAAATTCAAATTTTTATGACGATTTTTAACAATATTATGTAAGACGTTATCTAAAAAAAACTTTTTTCTTCTAATTCTGAAAAAATCTGAAGTTTTTGTAAATCAAATGTTAGTTGAACTATTCCTCTCAGAAATTTAGATAATTTATATAATTCCAAAATTTTCTTGATAATACAATTCATATGCTGTAAAATATGGATTTTTGTTACTTTTATTTATTTACTTTCTTATATTTAAATTTTGTTTTTTATATGAAAGCAACGTGAATATTTGTATATGAGTCTAATTCTGACATGATATTGTAATTTTAACTTTCTTAAATATTAGATACAAGTATTATTTGAAACATATTATGAATATATTTACCCCTAAGATAGTAAATAAAAATGTAACGTAATTTTAAGAAAATAAAGCCTTTTGGAAAATATGCTTTTAAACATAACCACACACAAATATAGCAAAAAATATTAATTAATTACAAAATACTAAATAAAAATTTAAGGTTAGTAAAAATTAAATACTGTCTATCTACATCTTCATAACAAAAGGCTTCGATGCATTTTGTTACAATCAAAATTCCGTAACATCTTTTCACATTTTTAATTAAATGGGAAGTAAATTTCTCAAAATACTCTTATGAAAATTAAAAAAAGCTAATGAAGTTATACCGCATTTTACACATTTTTTAATAAACAAAACTAATGAGAAGAAAATTATGTAGTGTAACAGCGACAACAACGAATTAACTAACATTACTCGACATATACTGTTATAATTTGTTTTGGGTAATCACTGTCGCCTCGAATTGGCGATTTCATGTGATCATATTGCTCCAAATATATTAAGTGTACTAGAACTCAACTTCCTAACAGATAGCGCGGGCTTTCGGAAACTTTGGAAGAATTACTTCAGTCAAATGCTTTAGAGACATAAGATAACATGCTGTTTTGAGAAAATGACGTCAACGAAAATGCAAGGACGTAAAATAATGGTTACATAGTGCAGGTTCAAAAGATTGACATTATAATACATTATGCGCATGATTATAAAAATTACATTAAGTTTGCTTAAAGTGCATCTACTTTGCTAAGATGTACTTAACAGAATACGAGGTGTGGCTAGTAAATAACGAGATTGACGCAGCTACAGAAGAAGTAAGCATGCACCAAACGCCAGCGAAAGACAGCTGTTTAGCGTGAAGCCTTCTTATTCAAATGCAGTGCTTCTCGTTCCTATAAATAAATCCGTTTACCCGTAGAGTTATTTTTTCCTGTTTCGCCGGAAAAATTTTAACGAGCAATAACTTGTTGTGAAATTTCACATGAAACTTGGAAAAACCGCTACTGAAACTGATAATTTATTGAAACAAGTGTATGACAATGAATACTTATCGTGTGCACGTGTTTTTGAGTGATTTAAGCTTTTTCAAGATGGCCGAGAAGACGTTGAAGAGGATTCCCGCCCGGGTCGCCCTACCACATCAAAAATGGATGACAATATCGAAAAATTCCATAACATGTTTCCATCTGACCGTCTGTTACGTTTTTGTGGGATTGGTGAGATTGTAAGAATTGACAAAGAATCCGTGCGGCAAATGTTTCCATCAAACCAATGTACTTGCTCATTACACGCTGTCTGTCAAGAGGTTTCTAGCCAAGTACAGCATCATGTTAGTTATCCGCCGGATGCTATGCGATTTCTATGTGTTTCTTAAGGTGAAATCTGCATTAAGAGGAACAAATCTGGATCATTGAAGCTGTGAAAGAGTAAGCGCTATGCATCCAGAAGGAGCTGACAGAAGACTTCCAGCACTGTTTCGAACAATGGAAGATTTGCTTAGAGCGCTGTAGGGGGGAGGGAGCAATGTATATTGAAGGTGATCAATAGATAAATATGATTAGCATCAAAATGAATGTCTTATGGCGTCAGTCTCGTTATTTAATAGCCACACGTGTATTTTCTCGCCCGCATTTAATTCCACATCAGAACAGAATATTATTGTCCACTTTGATGATTTATCATTTGATCTTATTTTGATATCTAATTTAGTATTTGATTTTTTTAATGACAGGTTTGTCTGTTCTTATTCTTTTTGCTGTTAACATTGGGAACGTTTTGTACTTAAGAATGTTTTACGCGTGAAACTAAACATGCATTAAGAATTTGCAGGCGGTATTTTCTTTTCCTTACAGTGATTGCTTCTGTGGAGCCTGGGACTCGCATGTACACTTACTTTAGGCTAATTAATAGTCATTTTGAATAACTCTAGTTTTTCAAGAACTTCACAAAAAAAAGTCATTAACTCATGTTATTATGAAATTAGCAAAAGCTATTTCAATATTTGTTTTCTTCTGTTTTTATTATTTATTAGTATAGCATATTTTTAATATTTATTCTGAAAATTCTTAATTTTATAATAATTGTTTCCGTAACAGTAAGGAGTAGGAAATTGTAATTCTACGGCTCGAACCCTGCAGTTTAGTATTAATGTAGCATTGATGAAGTCGCAAATAAAATATTGAAAACCAACTCAAGGATTCCCTTAAATTAATTTGTTTGTCCATTTTTACTTCTTCACTTTTGAAATAATAAAGAAGAATCTCATTAGAATGCAGTTTAATCTAATTCTTGGCAAAGAAATGTTTTATTGGTGATAAATCATTAAATCTAGCAATCCTCCAGTTCTCGTGAAACATGCTCTTTATATGACAACAGTGAAATTTTTACCCCTTAAAAAGTCGCTAATTTGGCGATTTTCAAAATAGCGTCAAAGATTGGGTTACACCGCATTTTCATCTACACACACTAAAATCATTTTTTAAGATACTCAGTTTTCATCTCACTTTATTATGATTTTATATGTCCATATTCTTTGCTTATATTAATAGCGTGTGAGGAGACATCTGTAGGGGAAGTAATATTTATTCTAGCAATGAAACGTTTTGTCTAGTTCTCTGTCATTTTGTCATTCTTGGGAATGAGGAGGGGAAGAAACTGATATCCACTTCTGAGATGAGGTCATTATGTTAGAACCTATATTTTCGTTCCATTCGATCCGAATGTAATAAACTACAATAAGATGCATATACGAAGAGACCGCTCCTCCGTAGGAATTCAATTAAACCTGTTTCTGAACAATAAATAGCCTCGGAAGACGAGTCTGATTAGGTTTGAGTTACAGAAGGAACACGTTGCAGAAGAAAGAAAAAAATCCTATTATATATTGGACACTATTTTTATTGATACTAATATATCGGAGCACTTTATTTAAATAAACGTAGAAAATATATAACAACAGTGTAAATAATTACACAGGACTATTTCATTATCAGAAACTAATATACCATTTATATAACAAATCCAAAATTGGTTCAATCTTAGATGATAAGCGAAGAGATTATAAATTGCTTTCCAAAAATCTAAATGTTCTTTAGAAATGGACAAAATTCTCTGAAATAAAATTGCTTCGTTATGTTAAGCCTTACATAGTTTCAACTAGTTGTAGGCAAATGTGACTTTCAGATAAATATGTGACTTTTCGTTGAACATGGTGATGCCACCATGGAAATTTTAAATCAGAATTTTTTTTATTATATTACTTTTATTTATTTATTTTTTTTTTAATTTTTTCAAAAAAATTTTTATTTATCCCTCCCCTTAATCTTGTTAAATCGACAAAGCAATAATTCTTTTTATTACCGGTTTTATGTTGTATTTTTTATTTCTAGAATTTTTTTCCATTTTTATTTTGTTAAAAATAAATTCCTTGGATTTACACACTACTGACGCCATCACTGATCTTATAGCACTATAGAGGTGTTTTAGTTAAATTTTACATTTTTTTTTTTTTTTTGTTATTCATTTTTATTATACCTAATTTTTATTACTGTTGCCTTAAACTATTTTTTTTTTTTTCTTTTTTTGCTTTTTCTTTCATGTAATTATATTTGTTTGTACAGTTAAAACTGTTTTTCTAGACTTCTTTTTTTTGTGTGATTTTTACGCGATATATAAAAATAAAAATTCATCTCCTTTAAAGAAAATATTTGGTTCATTTGTGCTAAATAAACTAATTTTTACCCTCTGTAGTCCTAAGTAATTCAGTTTTTAAATACCATTTTAATTTATGATGAACGTATCCAAAGCACATACATCGAAATTTTTTTTAAAAAGTAACTTTTTAAAATAAATAAATAACAACATCACAAGCTTTCTCCTTATACCAAATAATTATTCATTCGTTTTCAAGAATTTTCTTGGAATATCACTTATGAAAACATATGTACGGAACTGCTGTTTCTCTTTGATGTCAATTTCTCATTCCTCGTATTTGGATATACAGCCAAACAATTTTTAAGCGTTTCTTTTTGTGCGTTTTTATGCAGGATTATATTAATGTGTGATACATAAAAAAAAAAGTCTATTTCTTGGAATCTATATTCAGAATTAGAAGAAAAAAATTTTTTCAATCTATGCGAATTCTGAAAGAACCTTAAAATTCCACAATTAGCTTCTATTATCTTGTATGGTTACGGTGACATAAACAAGCTGCTAACAAAACAACCGCCTTAGCAAAATCTGACCCTCGACAGCACTGCATCACCAAAAATATCAATTCTGAACGAATGCGAGGCAGCGCGTTCAAGTGATGAAAGTAATTTTAAGCTAATTATCCTCAAGAGAATTCGCATACTTGACTTCGAAGAATAATTTTTATTTGTACGTTTTGAAATTTCCGTATATTGTAACGTCGTGACCCCAGAATTTGTGGAATGGATCGGTAGCGTGAAGGAATCACACAGCTTAAGTAAAAATACTTCTTTTTTGTACAATTATATGAGTTATATTCAAGTTAGAAGAAGTTTTCGCCTTTGCACAATATTACAAACAAAATATTTCATACAAAATACTACGAATAGGAATATATCCACATGAATTTAGTCTTTAAAAGATAGAATTCACCAAAATCGCAAGAGCAGGAAATAGCCTAAATCGCTTTCTCTCTCGCTCACTTCTTGAAGGATCACCTTCCTTCGCTCTCTTCGCCAGGATCCCCTCTCTTTCCTTTTTCTATCCCTTTTAAATCCCAGGGTAGGGCTGATTCATTGGTCCCTTCGATTCATTTTCATTTTTGATTGGACAGCCAAATTTCACAGACAACCTCCGTTTCTGTCCCCCAACACCATTCGTTCTTATCGGCCAATATCCAGTTTAATTAGTGCACGTGCATGCAGATGTCGGTCGTCAAATGGCTAGGCCCTAAATCTCCATATATATCTATGTCATGGTTCACAATCCCTCACAAAGGTGAGTCAATAATGCCACAGATGTGTAGCAGGGTCAGGTGCTCATGAATATAGCTGAACAAAGTAGATGACTCCAGATTTGGCTCATTTATTGCTTTGGAGTAGTAAACTTTTTATTACGCCTTTGAATGGGAAGTTGGGAAACACAAAAGGAACTTCAATACAAAAGTCTCAGACGGGGTTTATCTGCCTACGTTACAATATGTAGTAATTAATGTTAATCAAATAAAACATTCAGAGATGTTGCCGCATGTAAATTAATTTTTGACTTGTTTGGAAAGCCAATTTCTAGTTACATCGCGAGGCTTTAAGTTCTTTTCTATTTTGGACTTCTTATGAGGTCACTATTTATTGCATAAAGATTTTTTTTAAAGTGTTGCAAACAGTATCTTTTATAACTAACTATGTTACATTTTATGTTTCAGAATATTTTATATGCATTTTCTTTTATTTGGTTCTCATTCCCCACACAAAAACGAGTAAAAATATAATTAATGTTGTTACATATTCTGCTCAAAACTTAAGTATTGTTTAAGGTATACATATGTAAAGTTTAAAATATACATATGGTAATGGAACATAAACATATTTTTTGTAATGTGGTGATGCAATATGTAGGGGATCATCTGTTGCTTTCTTTTCAAATCGCTTTTTTTTATTAATTTTTATTTGTATTATGCATTTTGATAAACTTTTTTATTTGTATCGTATAAAAAATATCGCAAAAAAGAAGCGCATAAAAATAGGTTCCACTTTGAATTTAATTTAAATTTGTGTATTTCATGTTATGAAATTCGTGGGTAGCTTTCCATTACATATGAAAAGCTGGAATACGGATCTCATTGACTTTATGCGTGCCCACTCCAGATAAAAGCAATCATGTAAATTCGTTTCACAGTAGACTGGTCGTGAAAGAGACTCACGAATTCAAAACAAAAATTGTTCTTCATTTGTTTCTTATTTTCTAGGGAAGGAAAATAGCTACTGATAAATAAAGAAACATTATAGCTCTTTGCAATTACATTTTTTGTTTGGAGAATTGAATGAAAAATTACTTTGACAAAAGTACTATTTATAGCATTAAAATAATAAATAACTAATCCCAACATCGTGGTTTCAAAACGTAATTAATAATTCATTGGAAATGTTAATCAGCGTAATGAAGGATGAAAATAGGTAATAGTTTTTCTTTGACGTAATAGTGTTTATTCTCTGGTGAAAAGAAATCAATTTATTAAATTAAACTAAAGAATTCCCTTTCTTGAATTTACTATGCATATTCTGTTATTCACTCCTTCCTGTGAATGGATATAATTACCATTTTTCTACTTTTCTTAAGCTCTTTGCTTCCTAAAATAGCTTTTCTTGATTGTAAAGATATTCGATAACAAACTTTTTCTATGCTCTTCGAATTTCGTTCGTTTTTCTAAAGCTTGAATTTGGAAAAACGCTTAATAATTTGTAATTATAATGTTTTCATTTTTCATTCATTAGGAGATATAAAAATTATTTTATTAAAAGATTTGTTATAAATTATTAAGGAGTCATAAAATTCTATGACTACAGCTAATTTACTCTAAAATTACAAGAATAAACTATGATTGAAATATTTCAAAAACTTAATATCTTTATTAGCACTGAAATTCATTTCCATATAGATTTTCTGACGTTTAATTCATAGGATTATTCAAAATGAATCATCCGGTTTAAAAAAAATGCTATAATTTCATTAATTTACGACACAGAATTAATGATACTTGAATGTAAAGGGAAAATATAGAAGGTTTTTTTACAAGTGCTCGACTTATAACTTCCTATAGTTACACGTATAATGTCAAATCGGTATGTAAATTCCCACCAAACACGTTGTAAAATGTCGGTGGTCATTGACTGTACAGCAGCAAAAATGTGTTGTTTAAGTTCCCATGAATTTCTGGTTGTTGGTAGCGGATACACTTCACCTTTCACTAACCCCTGAAGGAAGATATCTCATGGCATCATATCAGGTGACTTAGGTGGCCAGCTGTGTAACATCAAGTCATCTTGTCCACGGCGACTGATCCAACAGCGAGGTAGCTCCGTGAAAGCTTCCAAAACAGCTTCCGTAAAATAGCTTCACGAAAAACATACGAGAGCCATCCATTTTTTCACAATATAAAACTTTCACAGTTTTCTTTGTTATCATGAATTATTTATCATTCTGTGTCGTTTATCTTAGAAAATGCTGAATTTTAAAATCGGTCGGTTGGTTGGTTGGTTAAATTTATGGCACTTAATCTTCTTGGGATATAACGTGCCAAACACAAGGTTAAGTTTAATTTAAGTCATTTGGAATAATCCTGCATTCATCATTTACACCGACAGTTATTAAAAAATGTTGCTATTGTAGTTAAATGACCTAAAAATCAAATAATTCCACTTTTCTACTTTAAATATAATTGTGTTATCCTGTAGAATAAATAAGAAAAGGAAGTTTAGATCAGTATCACTTTATTCAACTTTTAGAACAAATTTAAGATAAATACATTTGAGAAAAAAAATCCTTCTTCCAAGCATTCATTTCTTGTTATAATTCTACGATAGATATATTTTAAAAACATTGCAATAGTATTCTTTTTCAATAAATATCGTCCGCATTATACACAATTAGTTACATATGAAAATCATCTTTAACAAATACCGTCTGCAGCATATACAAGTCACTACTCAAATAAAAATTATTTTTAATATTTATGAAATATTGGATGAGGCTTCATAAAATTATCTTTATTTTTCAAATTTAGGACTGTTATTGTGTGTCTTCAACTCTATTTTAATTTAAATTTAATTAAAAATGAGTTTCAGTTCATTCTTAGCTTCTGTCAAATATTTTAACATCGCCCACCATGTGTCATATAGTGGGGGTAGGTGCAAAGTATGAAAGTTCATATCCTGCGGGGGAAATATTTAAACCACTCACCTCTACATTTTAGTAACAACAACAGAAATTTTCTGTAAAAAGAAAACATTATTCAGGAAAATCAATAAACATGCCAGGTATCGCAGTATAGAGAAAAATAATTCAAAAAAAAAGTATGGGATAGCATTCTCGTTGAAAACGGTAAAGAAGTGTTATATTCTGAGGATGAAAACTGTCAAAAAATGTCAAGTGGAAAAATAAAACATATTTTAAAGGGTGATTCGATTATAATATCGTAAGTAATTTTAATGATTCAAGCATTGCAATTAAGTAATTATAATTCAAAGTAATATAACTTATGGATTCTTATTGGCATAACCATTAAATCACTTAACTTAAACTTTCGAAAAGATCTTCTATAGTTTACTTGTCAGACGAGCGCAAGCAACAACAAAATTGCTTTGTTGGCGCCAGTTCTTCACTGTTGGCGAATATTTAGTGTCGCCGAGTGTTCCAGAACGCCATTAGGGTGGCAGAAGGGCAATAAAAGCGCTTTCTTCGGTTGGTTTTTTTATATGTTCGTTTTGTAGCGGGTTCAACCCTAAGTGCAATTATTTTACAAACTTTTATTATATTTGCAACAAGCTGTAATCGTGAGTTTTTGACTTTATTTTACATGCCCCACAGGTTCTATGCGTTTTTAATTCCTACTACTAGTTCACACTCTCCCTATATATATATATATATTTATATTTATATATCTTGTTCAAATTTTCAATCGTTAATAAAATACTTTTTATTCATCCACTCAAATTCAAATACATTTTTTAAAACTTATAGTGGATGACACTGGATGTTAATACAGTTCTTTCAAATATTAATTCATTCATTAAATTTAATTGGTGAAAATGCAATTTATCCCAACTATTAGGCAGGATTTTAAGAATTGCCGAATTTGGCGATTTTTTTTGAATGTTAAGTCCGCGAAGCAAAGCAGGGTAGCCACATTTGGCAAAATACCACCAAATAATTCCGTCGCCAAGGGTGGTTGGGCTAAGCTGCATTCCAACCATTTAATTTACCGGATGAATTAAGAAACAAGCCAATGATTCTACTATGTCATTTGTCTTGCAATGGCAAAGTTGGTAGAGTGTCAGGGTAGAATCTTCATGCTTTGGGATAGAATCGCGTCGAAGCATAGATTTTTTTTACATTTATTTTCAAATAATTAATTTTACTTTTATATGGGAGAAAAAAAAAATTTCTCTTCTATAAGATATTTAGCAGGATATAAATTTAGGAATAAATACCGTCAGTGACGAAGCGTGTTGATCGCTGGAAAAAAAATTTCTTTTGCCCCTTAATATTGTGATTATGTCATATGTATATACATATTTATATTATTTGTAATTATTTAATAAAAAGTAACTGAAATAAAAAAAATTCTTTTTTTGACCTAAGTAGGTAGAGACTTAATTTTTTTTTTTTTTTTTTTGTTTACTGTGTTATGTTCTCAAGAACTGTTCTCTGTTGTTCGTATGATTTTAAGTTGAAATTGATTACATCTGAATTGAATTCCGATTATGAGGTACGTACAAAGCCCCTGACTCTCAAATGTAATTTTTTTCAACGAAGTCGGTTGTACTGCATTCAGGATCTAACTCTTGGAAATATAATGCTCGCTTGTGTCTCAGTCGGTTGACAACACTCGCCGTTATAGATTTTTAACTACATAAACACTATTTAGGGAGATGATGCCATGAACAGTTCTAATGTGTAAAAGTAGTGACGTAGCAACTACTCGATAATTTTAATGTGTAAAAATAGTGATGTAGCAACTACTCGATACATTCGGTGGGGACATCCTCAACCTCTACTCTAACACTGCTATTATGGTACTTTTCATCTGTTTAATTTCTCTGAAGTCCTTTTATGAATGAAAAAGGTTTTAGACCATCGGGGATGTCCAAAGTACAGTCAAATAATGTGCCAAAAATGGGACGAGAAACTTTTTGACGAAGATAAAAGAAATCTCATTCCTTAGCCCAAAAAATTCATTCAGAAGGAAGGCTACTACATCTAAAAACAGTGTTTGATTCATGTATATGAATTTGTAAGGAAGATAGGAATTGAAAGAGAGGAAGAATTTTTAAGAAATTGAATATTTTTTCTTTATGGACAACGCTCATACGTTCTGAAACAATGTTATTATTTTTCTTAAAATCTGGAGCCAGTATAAGATGCATTGCTTATAAAAGATTTTTCTTTTCCTATAATAAAGCAAGTAATGAGTTTCCTCTTATAGTTATTTTCTCGTATACACATACAGAGAGTGGTAGAGAAAGAGAGAGAGCGAGGGAAAAAGTTATTTTGGGTATATCCTTAATAAGAAACTGGCTTCGATAAGTCATTAAAAAAAAAACATTCCAATTTCTTCGCAAGGGAATTTAATTTGTATTACTGAAATGAACGAGGAAATATTTATACGCAATTAGCCCCATCTAAAATTGCTTCTCACTGTTTCATTAATTTTTTATTCTTATTAGAAAGTCATGTCTTATACGATGCCGAGAAAAAATTTTTTATAGATATTTCGATCAAAAAAGGTGCTTCCCCTCAAGGATTTAATATCGCACAGAATTTTTTAAATGTTTCCGAAAATTGTATCATTTATTCTACTCAGTTGTTGAGTTAGATTCAATTTCAAAATCGATTAATGTTTATAGAAAATGTTTAATTTCCAATAAAATGTAAAAAAAAGAGAAGTGATTTTAAGGATCGTCAGTATTTGACTATTAATTTAATGACAGGGTAACGTAAAATATAAATTGCTAAATACTCGTTATTTGCAATGGGTATATATATATATATATATATATATGTGTGTGTGTGTGTGTGT
>BMAW01087536.1:60821-77607 GCA_019974015.1 Nephila pilipes
AACTGAACGCACTCAGTAGGTGCATATAAAACGATCTCAATCTGACTGACAATTAAAATCTATGAAGTTAACCATATATGTCTATTAGCAGTTGACGAATACCGAAGTAACAGAGTCAATGCTTCAACTGTGAATCCTTATCACAGTTCAGATAATTGCTATATGATCCCCAGATGCTTAAAATCTCAGGCGCCCACGCAACCAGAGATCTGTGACATCGAAGGAAAATTCAGAAATAAAATGTATAACTGCAACGAAATTGGACACTCCCCTCATACGGAGGATGCAAACTCTATCCAACCTCCAAAAGGATCAATTACTAGCAAACACCTAAAACAAACTGTCTGAAGACTATACTTTTGCAAATGCTTTAAAATCAAACAACAGATGGCGCCCCAACGGACGAAAACCCAGATTCATAAAAATTCAAGGAAAACTACAACATAATGCAAAAGACCTAGAAAAATCCTTTCAACAACATTTTTGAAGCCATCGAACAACTCAAAGCTCTTCGCGAAATCTCTCAATCATTCCAGGACTGTTTACAAATCTCCATAAAATTCAAAATGCAAAGGACAAGCAAACAAAATTCGCCTCTTAGAAGCAGGTATATCTCTAATGCAGCCAATCGCAGTCCTTCTTCACCCATCGCAAGATCAACTTTTCCTCTGGAACTTAAATTTTCAGTACATACTCATTAACTGCTCACAGATGGCAGCAAGCTATGCTGGGCTCAATAATCAGCCTCTTCTCAAGAACTTTTCATCTCACTTCCAAAATTTTACCCTCTCATCCGCAAATTCCTCTCCACAATGTAAATTTCCATTTTATCCAAAGGACTTAATACGTAGATTTGGGCTTGTCATGCCCATGGAATTTCCCGTCCTTCAACGACTGACAAATTTTCTGTTGCATTGAAATTGTGGATGCCTTTCAACGACTGAAGAAATACCTCGCCGCAGGATTCAAGCTCACATTGAGTCAGAGTTGTGCGAGGAAGAATCAAACGGAGAATCGTTCGTCGCATGGGTCAGCGATGCGGCGATTAGAAAATGCTGGCAATGAAATGGTCGGACAAGTGGCGATTTACCATAGGACTGCTTGGAGCGGGATGAGCAGAGAGGGAGACAGACACTAGATGTCGTAGCTGGCACAGGCCGATCTACTCTTATCAACCAATCCACGACGCGACCGGCCACACGTGCACACCAAATCTACAGGACGGTTAATAGAGTGATAAATCTACGCTCAAAATTACTTCCGTTACGCCACTCTGCTACGTCTAATGACCATACAGTGGGTAGCTTCGTAGACTGGTCATGGAATGATTAGAAGCCTGACCCAGACGAAGAACGCCGATAGGTAGCTGAATCCTTGCCTAACTGTGTATAACCTGACTCTGCTCTTAGCTTCTAATTTAACATTGGATAATCATCCAATTTTTCAATGAATTTCATTGCGTTAGCTCTTAATTTTAATTAATTTCTAATTATACTAAATTAGTAATTTATCGTTTCGCTTTTAACAGAATTCTGGAAAAGTTTGCTCTTATGTCCATTCTCGTATTTCTTGACATTTTAATCTTATTTAGATTAAATACGCTAAATAACAATTTATAAAAAAGCCCATCTTGGGTGGCTAAACATAAAATATATAACAACAGTGTTCTTGTAAAATTGTTGAACCTTTTAAGAAAATTATTTTATTTTTCGTTTATACGTAGCATATTTGTTGGTTTTATTTCTGATCTTCTCTTAAGCAGATTGAGAAAACTATTTTATTGTCGCTAGATGGGGAAATGTTGGTACTGTAAACGTTTAATCGCTATAGTTCGAAATCTAAAAATTTATCGCTACAGTTTTTACTTGTATAAAGTGATATACATTGTCTCACAAGGGTTGTTTATTATGGATTTAGAGTCGTGTGTTGGTCATTGATCTTGTTCCATGTTAATTTTTTGTTTTAACTGCATATTATTTTATCCTACCACCGCATACGCAGCGACACGCGCGCGCAAAACACGACGACGCACGAAACACGCACACACACACACAAAAAAATCATGCTTCACGATTGTCTTCTAAAAAAGAGACAAACCTGCACTCATTTGTTGTAATTGTTGATTTAAACATTTGCTGCAATTGTGGGTTCAAATTTTTTTTCCTACATTATATCAGAAGAGCGTATTTTCATTGGAATAAAAATAATCATTTTCATATTCAATGTTTTTTATATTTATTTTACGAAACGTCAGTACTAAAATTTCTAGAACACCTGGTATTTTCAATACTGGAAAAACAGAAAAGTATCGATTCGCTTCAACGTATCTTTTCAATTCGAAATATTTTTTAAAAAAACCGCTGAATCGTGATTTTCATCTTCTTTTTAAGAGAAAAGTTAAAAATTCTTTTTCACGTCTTCCATAAGCAATATGTTGAACTAGAGATATCTTGTTAAAGCAGCTTTAAATTATTTTTAAATACAAATTATCTTAATTCATTCCGCATTCAAGAGGTAAATTACATTATATACTGAAGAGAAACACGTTGTTTTAGATGATTATTAAAATTCATAAAAACAATAATTTAATCCATTTTATGAATTTAATAGCGATATAGAATGTCAACATATAATATCTATATTGTCTTCTTACATTAACTTAAGTTCTGAATTTATAGATGTTTTAAGTTATTATATCAGAGGTCTTGAAACTGGGTTTTGCGGAACCAGGGTTCCCTGGAACTTTGACATGGGTTTCGCAAGGAATTATTATTTGATTAAAAAAAGCGCCAAAATATTAGACAGTTTGCTTGTAAAAATAAGTATAACTAAATATTTCATAGATAAAATAAAATCACGTGTTTCAAATACATTAATCGAGGCGCATTAGGTCACATATTGGCCACCTTTCTTTAGCTCTTTCGATATATCTCAAATTGATATATTTACCGGCACTTAAATGAAACTGAACTTTAGTCAAGTTGATATCATGCATTTTTGGATTGACTTTTGAGAAGAATATCCTAAGATTACCAAAAGAGCTGTGAAACATCTAATGACATTTGTTTCAATCTGTGTATGCGAAAAATCTTTCTCTTTGTGTGCTGCGACAAAAGCATAATACAGAAATAGACTAGATACTGAAGAAGACATTAGGCTGCAGATTTTAACAATTATTCCTGACGTAAAAATACTTTGTAATGAAAAACAATCCAGTCGAAGTCATTATATTTTTTTATTAATTTGTTATAATTTAAAATAATGCTGCTATTGTTAAAATATATTTCAGGGGGGGGGAGGAATCTCATCAGCTACCTTACCATTCTAAAATAAAATTGCAACAAAAATTTTGTAAATTTGAGTAGGATTAATGCTTTGATATCCTACCTTTTTCTGCACTTTGATCAAGTTCTTTCAAGGAAACAGTAAGCTCAAAGGGTTAAATAAAGTGTAAAAGGTTGAATATCTCTGCATTAGATGAAAGTTACCTAGTATTGTGAAGAATTATATGAACCGCCGTTGCTACCAAAAATAACTTAAGGAATTATTCGCATTAACATATGCTTATTACATTGAATGAATAATTACTCATTCTTCAGGTTATAAAAGCCATACACTCGTGCCCTAAAGCAATATTGTCAAATATCATTTATAGTACTGCTGCAGCACTTTCATAGTACGCAAGCAGCAACACACAATAACGTGTGAAAAACATCCCGATAACATCTACGGACAGGCTGTCAACAAACTCCAAGAATGATAGAATGAACCAACTCCTGTCACTAAGCTCAACTGATCTCCACTCGACTTGAACACTAGATGGCAGCATTCGAGTCTTGATGCCTCTAAAAACCTGCCATTTATCAGGGTTGATGCACATTAAATCTGACAAGGCACCAGTTTTCCCTGCGGCTTGAAGTAGAAATTTGGAAATGCAGATGACAGTGCGGCGACTCTCTTCTACAATAACGTTAGAAGTTAAAAGGCCTTACTTAACCAGCCAGTAGATATGTCTTTTCAGCCTGGTTGGTAGGAGCACATTCTTTGGATCCACTGGTTCAGGGTTAGAAACAACTCTGCTGCACCAAGGTCAACTCACACTCTCCTCGGGGTCGGAAAAACCACCAGAACGCCAAAACTGCTTAGGTGCCATTCTCAGCACTTGACTGAGATTCAAAATTATGAGGTCAGTCGCCAATAGCTCTCTTGTATCCTTACGGCTCACAAAATTATTCAACAAATTTCATAATTGTTTCAATTTTCGATTTTGTTCCTGAATATTTCAATTTTGTAATTGTGTGCATACCTTGTACAAACGCCGTGGCCGACCATCATCGGACAGACTGACTGTAAGTGGGTATCATAGTGTCAGCATCGGTTGTTAATAGGAAGTCGTGACGTCAAAGGAATACAGATTGATGTGCATTACAAAGAAAGAAAAAGGAAGAAAGAAAAATGAAAAATTGGAGGAGAAAAAGAACTATGACGTCGCTCTCTGTAAGCGAATTGTAAACTTTTATTCCTTTTTGAATTTCGAAATTATGTAATATCTTATGTTCTTTGTTCCAACGTGTACTGTTATATCTTACCCTTTATTGTAAAAAAAAAAAAATACTAATAAATGCTGAATGGTGAGAGAAGTAATTGTCTCCCCCGGGAACCAGTTTGTAGGTATAAACGCTTTGGGTGACCTCGATCCCTTTATTCTGTCAATAGCTCTCGTGTTGTTTCTAAAAATCAAAATTCCTTGTTAGTAATCAATCAATACTTAGACAGAGCAGAGCTCCTAGACATTAAAATGAATGTTAACCACCGTCTGTTATAAAGTTCTACATATATCCTTTCCTTAACGTTTGTGGCCTTCATAGCCTAGTGCCTAGTAGCCAGTAGCCATGGTCGTGGACTCGAGGCCAATGGTTTTCGTGTCTTGATGCCTTTTAAGACCGTCGTGTAGCCGAGGTTGATTTACTTTAAATTTATCGAGGCTCAAAGTCTTACCGATGCCATTGAGGTGCCTGCTCATGCATTGTCCTCGTCACTCGACCGAGATTCAAAATTACAAGGTCCATCTCCAATAGTCTTCATGTTGCTTCCAAATACGACGCTAATAAAAGCAACTCAAATCTCTATTCGTAACTTTTAACAATGAAATTTGAGTCCAGCTTTTAAATGAGAAATCAGCGAAGAAAACTGACCGCACGTTTCAAATCGTTCTGTTAGAGAAGATTTACAGAAAGTATTTTATAATGTAGCTATACCGGTACAAAATTGTGAGTTCTTAACGATGCTTTGTAATTTTTCATGATTCTATCATTAAGAAAAACGAAGTCTACTTATAAATTTCAAAACAGAAAATTGCATTTATATGTTTAAAAATGTGTTCAAGTGAAATAAAATAAATGAATATGAAACTGCAATTGCGTGAATTGGTTAATTTTAAGATGCCTGCTAATTTTTGTTTTTTCAGTGTCAGCAATATTATTTTATTTTTAATTTCTAATTATTAAAATAATATATTTGAATCTATGTATAGTATGAATCTATGTATGAATCTATTTGAATAATATCTAATCTATATATAGTTTAACTCTTTAAGAGTATAATTGAAAAGTTCTTTTTGTTATTCTTGTTGAAGCTTTACAAAATTTGTGAGCAAATATTTTTACAAATGATATTGAAAAAGTGAAAAACACTTTTAACTTCGGACTTAGAAGCTTGTTTAGAGTTGTAGTTTTGATATCGTAAAATATCCTACTAACATATTATTTTACTGAAAAAACTGATTTCGTAAAAGGAAAAGTTTTTTTTAAAAAAAGATATACTTTGAATTTTTTTTTTCAAAATTATAAATGAGGGGGAAAAATCATAAATAATAACTTTTACAATACTTGAAAAACAAAAAATAAACTTTATCAGACACTATGAAATATATATAATTAACTATACAATCTTCTCGATTATTTCGTATATTCAAAGACAAATTGATAGAAGTAAAAAATAAAAGTAAGCATAACTTTATTTTCCTTTCGCAAAATATCGCAGTAAATATCTGAGAAAGAATAAGCAATTCAGGAATACGAGATGTTTCTAGTTTACATTAAATATATATAATTATAAATATATTAAAGAGGAAATATGAAGAAATACCACATTCATTTTTTAATTCTTTTTTTTTTTTTTTTTTTTTTTACTGTTTCACTCCTCACGTGAAGAAAAAAATTTGAAGCTCACTCAAACATCTTTTATTGTTTTTGAAATAATTTCAGAAGTAATCAACATAGCAAAATTCATTTAATCAATGATTAGACTGCTACTGCTTTTTTCCCCCTAATTCAGTTTGTCTGTAATATAGATAATTGGTTGATTCGCTATATCTATAAATGCCACTATTTGAATATACGCCTAACAACAAAAAAGTATTCGATGAGCACAATGATCTTGAACTCAAGAGAAAATAACTGAATTTGTACCAAGATATACAATTTATGCTATGAAAATCAAAATCAATATCCACTTACCCAATCAGAAAAATGTATATTTCCGTATAAAAGTCGAGAATCTATGGAACATTTTTAAAATGATTTACGGGATCTGCTTACATAGGAATGCGCTAATTCGCAAGAAATGTAAGAACTTTTCCTTTAACCGAGTGCAAGCGATGAATCGCCAAATATAGCACGTTTTTATCTCTTTAGTTTATGTGTTTTAAGTTTATGGAGAAAAAAAATTCAAAGAAACGATCATTCTTTTTATGAAAATGACTTGCTTTATTTTAGAGATTGCTTATATTACTGGTTCGTTAAAAACAAAATCTCATATTGGCAATATTGGTACCTGGTTGATGGAAAAGCACCCAAATGTAATCTGTGAATAATAATATAATACCGTAGATAATTCGATCATAAACATTACACTGGAAACAAAGCATTACTTTAAGCTTTTAGCTCACTTTTCAGGTGTTTTAAATGTAACCTTTATTCAAAAAGAGAAAAAAAAAGAAGTTATATTAATGCTATAAAGCAATTGACAGAAAATTTGAAGATCCAATCGTTCAACAAATTCAATTTTACTAATTAGAATATTTGGATGTATATCATCGTACTAGAATTTATGTCCTCTTCCAACACAAAATCGTCTTCGCTGCCATTCTGCAGCAAAAATGTCGCCTTCAAAATTATCCAACAATTGGAGGGAGGGATTTTTGTAGGGAAAAACGTATTATCGGCTGATATTTGGAAATATACGACAGTTCAACGGCGTAATTAAGTTGATATTTTAACAGAAAAAAGAAAGAAACTGAACAATATATGAATCACTTGCAACTATTCCAAACATCCTCCAATGACATTATTATACTACTGATACACGAATGATAGAGAAGCAGTAGGATGAATTGTTGTTATTTTAGACAAGCTTATTTTCACTCAATAAACCTATGATCCCAATGAAAAACAATTACTCACAATCCATCCTTCCTTTATGGTCACCAAAGCTCATAGACCCCACTTATAACACCTATTTTGGTTCCTTGTAATTAACTCAAATATTTTTAGTCTATTTCTTTTACTAAAAATGTCTTCCTAATGTTACCGTACTGCTTTTTTTTCTTACTGCTTAAATAGATTGCCGTTCTGGTTTCCATGACAAAAAAAAATGCTTCTCTAATGTCATTCCACTTAATTTGTTTCTTATAGTTAAGGATCATCTTGTTTCTGAAGTCATTTAGTAATATTGTATATTTCTATATGTAAGCCGATCCATGTAAAACCCGGGAGTGAGGTTGTTGTTGTTTTTCCCCAAAAATATACGATGCATGTAATATACTATCAATTTTTGTGTATAGTCTCCAGCCCTTTTCACGCATTTGTACTATCGCTTGACTAGTCAGGTAAACTCGTTGGAGAATTATTCCGGTTGTTGTTGTCGTCACGAGGCTTTAATGGAAGCTTTCACATCATCGTCAGAGTGAAAGAGATGTTTCTTAAAGTGCTCTTTCATCTTTGGAAAGAGATGAAAGTCACCAAGTGTAAAATAGAGTGCAATGACTTCATCTTCGCGTGTTTCGGCTTTGTAGCGGCCCTCCTCTGATCGCTTTCAACTTTTTCACCTTGCCATAAGGCGGTGCGTTGAATTAATTTATTTCTACATGCGCAAATAGGCAAATTTCGAGTGTTTTGCATGCGCAGCTGTGGGATTGGTATTTATACCTGGGCAGCCATCAGATGAGCACAGCAGGGGAAAAAAAATAATTTGCTTCTTTTGGTGATCCGACAACTGTCCTCCATCAACTGTCCAATTTAATTTCCCGCCTGGATCTGTCTGGATGTTCTTCTTTTTGTTGACGACTGGGACCAATGGATTTCATCCTGAATGAGTAGAAGACATCTCGAACCAGTGGATTCATTGTTCTCGTAAAGTAACTAACCAAAGTTCTCTGTTGTAGTTTGAATCTTATTTGCAATGCTGTTGATGTGTTGAGATTCATCGACAGTTTTTCTCCGTCACCATATTTCTTACGTTGCGTAATAACTTTCTGATATGAGCTGTATCCCTTCAGTTATCCATTAGCTATTATTTTCATAAATATTTAAACTAATTTCCTGTTAAAATTGTTCCATTTGGACGAGTATTGAAATTCTTATACACAACACTATATTCAATACTATAAATAAATGTTGATGCTTTAAGCATAACATTTGCAACTACCGGTCTGAGTCAATTAAAGTTAGGTTTATGATTATGTATGAGCATAGTATTAATCTTTAAATTGGTGACCCTGACGGGAATTGAACACGCAACTTTCTGATCAAGTCTCCATGGTAACATTCTATATCAATATATTCTTCTGTTCAAAGACACTTAAAAATAAAGAAAGTAAGAGCATAGCAAGAGTTTTCAAATACAACAAGAATTTGGACAATCAAGTGATAAAAAATAAAAGTTGTACCCATGGAGACATTACTTCTAAACCTCATAATTATGCGCTTTAAAATAAATTAGCACTGAATGAACATTTTTAACTTGAAGCGCAAAAAGTTGTATAAATTTCTTTCTTCTTAAATTAAAAAGGAATCCAATGCTGAGAAATTAACATTTTATCGTTTTTTATCTGACCAATTTTTTTTTACCAAAACGTCTATGGTTAATTTTAGATATTGCTTCTACGAATCTGAATTTTGAAGATATTTGTAAACCAACAATTTAATGTTAACCACATTCAGTAATTATTTTTTTTAAAGAAAGAAACCGTCATAACCGCATATATTCTGTTAAAAGACATTTTTAGATAATTTGATAAAATAATTTATGCTATATTATAATTAAATTATTTCAAAATATTAATAATGATGGTAATTTCTTAAATCTTATATTTCAAGGAACTTTAATAATGAATTTCTATACATCTGCTAGAAATTAATAATTACTGTAATTTAAGGCAGCTATTTATCTTTATATGCAGAGAGAGACTTTATATATATATATATATATAAAGAAGAAATATTATTATTAAAACTAAGCAAAACTGAAAATATTAATGTTCAGTCAATAGTTATTGCTCGATATTTGTATAATTCGAATGTAATTAACTTCCAAAAAAAGTTTAGGGACTATAATTTGACATATCTGTCTTCTGTAGAACTTGGTCTCTTCCTATGGTAAGAAGTTTATGGAGTCGGCTGGAATTGAAAAACTAAAATCTCAATGATTAATGATTTTTCAATGTAATTGCATGTACTGTCAGCCGATAATAATGAGAACTAGGGTGACACAATTCGATGCTATCAAGAAAACGTGAAAATCATAAGAATTTCATTGATTTTTGTCAATCTAAACTGCTGATCCAATCTGTCAAACTATTTTGATAAGAAAATTTTACTTCTCAATGTAACTTAAACTATTGTACAGTTTCAAATATGAGTCGTTGACTCAAATACTGCTTATGGCCTATTAATATGATAATGACCCTACAGGGGGGGATTCATTTTTTATGGATTACAAAAGAGCTGGAGAAAGTTGTTTTTAAATATCATGAGATGCATGAGGAACATATCAAAACTGCAGCTTCACGCGGTGGTTAAGGACTAGCCATAAAATGCTGATTTCCATAATAACTATTATGATACTTACACGATTTTAAAAAGATTCAAAACATTTGAACAAAATAAATTTTGCTTTATGTGCCTTTGTTATTTAATAGTGAGTAAATATTCAAGCTGAAGCTATTAAAATCAGATTGCATTTATACGATATCCTTAGAAAACATCTGACCAAATTGTAAAGGATAATTGAGGTTGTTTAGAATTTCTGCACTGTGCATCTTCTTGGGATACATTGTACCAAACATTCCACTTCAGGCTAGTTTTTAAGGGGCTTTAATTTCTATCGTTGCTGAAACCGGCCGCCGCATACCTCACCTTCAGTATCAAAGGGATGATACGAAGTGGAACTTTCTGAACGATATTTATAGAGAATATCGCTTTTCTAACCATTAGTGCCATTGTACATCCTCTCCCTGTTGCGTGAATTTCGCTTTGAACAATCCCCATTTGTCGTCATCAGCTATCTCGAGTTGAGTTGGCGTGTCTATTTGACCCCTGCACCGTAATCAGACCCTCAATAGTTGTGATTTAAGTGCGTTTGTCTTAATCAGACACTGAGGCTAGTTTTTGTTTCTGGGATACGTCCAACCAGTAGCTTAGGCTATTCTACCATCAAGCGTTAAAGTCAGTGACGGTTTCTCCATCACATCCGGGAATAATTTTCTACCCCTCCCTCTTTTCTATCATTAACAACCGAGAAAGCATACATGTTAACCGCATGGCCTTAATTGTCCGCACAGCCTCGTCACGAGTCCTCTGTCAAGAAATGAGATCGCTTACAAGACAAGTGTCTGCACGAACAGTTCGACGACGTTTGCTGCAACATGGATTGTCAACTCGGAGACCAGGGCTTCGGCTACCCTTGGCGCTACATCACAGACAGGAGCGTCTCCAATGGTATGACTAACGACGAACCTGGCCGCCGCAAAGGGGTAACATCGTCTTTTCAGACGAATCCAGGTTCTGTTTACAGAATCATGAACGTCACATCCGCGTTAAGAATCCTCGTCGTGAAGAACACGAATAGCCAAAGTGCATTCCATATCGTCATACTGGCCCATCATCTGGAGTTATGGTATGAGGTGTCATTGCATACACGTTTTGATCACCTCTTGTCTTATCATTGACGGCATTTTGAACAGTGGTCATTGCATTTCTTGTGTGTTAAGGCTCGTGGAACTACCCTTTTTTTTTTTTATCCCCGCGAAACGCAACGCTTCAATAAGGTAATGTATGACTTCATGTTGCCGGTATTGTACAGACCTTCCTTGATACAGAAAACGCTCGGCTGCTGCCCTGCCAGCAGGTCCTCCAAATCACTCACCAATAAAAAAAAAACGTCTAGTCAATGATTGCCGAACTGGTATACAGTGACTGGCTTGTCAATGTGCGACAGTCATTACAATCGATTAATTGTGGCATCGTGTTTAAGTTGCATGGAACGCTGTACCTGTATACGCTATACAATCTCTGTTTGACTCTGTTCCCATGTATATAAGAGCTGTTATTGCTGCCTCAGGGGGTTATTCTGGATACTAATTTCTCAAGATCTATGTATCCAAACTTCTTGAATACTTAATCACGGGTTATTTCTAGAATAATATATTTGTCCAATAAATTTCTTTTTGTTATTTGCATTTTTTACAGGTGTTGCAATGGATAGTAGTTTTGTTTATTGGTTTCATTGTGTATTAGATAGTTATATATGAATAATAAAAACTAAATTTTTGTTTTTATTAATATTGCAGTAAACTTTTTGGTCTTAAACAAAACAAAATTGTAAAGATACATATTTTTTTTAATAAATTGTGAGTTTGATGAAATATTAATAATTTTTTTACTACGATTTAAATTATAGTTAAGAAAGTAAAGTACCCCACACGTATTTTAATAAACTGGCTGTAATAGAATGTGGTAGCAGCAGAAAGGTTTGAAAATGTTTTCACTTAATATTAGCAATACATTCATTGTAATGGGTCAAAGTATGGAAATTTATAGACTGAACAATGGCAAGGAAATTAGTGGTAATTTGTCAAAAATGTGGTAATTCTTTTTAACTTATTACTGGCAAGAAAATTTGTAGCAATAATTTGTGGGAAATATTACGATTTTTACTTACTTAATTTGGTAGCAAAATGAAAAATGGTAAGCTCAGCATTTTGTTTAATAAAATTAGGAGGCTGGTGAAATTATTATTACTTTTTTTTACTGTAATGAAATCAATCGAAATGAATTTAAAGTATCTTACACATTAGGTTGCATTAGAACATAAAAATATGGTATTACTTGAAAAAAATCTTTTGATCCTATGAAATGTTTCTATTCATTTTTCAACCCAGTACTTTCTTTCTTACTTAGCCTAAAATTAGAAAACAAACAATTGAATTCCCTCACGTTAATTTGAAAAACAATACAACTCTTGAGACTTTTTTTATTTCACATATTCTAATTTAATTTTTTAAAATTACTCACACTTTTGTTGATTTCATAAAGAAAGAATAAACTTACATTAATCTATATTTCGCACAGATATAATAATAACAACATTATTTTTAAACACAACAAAGCAACTGCTCGCCCAAATAACAGAACAAAAATATTATCTTCCCCGAAGGCAGCACATGAAACTTTATTGTTACGATAAACGACTCTTTGTAAGAAGGAGATGTTTATTTTATTGATATCATGAATTATTTATGACGAATTTATGGATCGGGTCAATTTATGTTTCCCCGAAAGTGTTGTGAAAAGCGAGGGAAAACATTGTTTGGATATCTGATGAATTTCAAGAGAGGGAATCGGATGAAAAAGTTGTCCGTAACTCTAAAGAACCAACTATATGTTTCGAGAAAAGAGCCAAAGATAAACATTCTAGAAGAAATTCTGAAGTCGCTTCAAAAACATTAAAGAAAATATTGTACTTTTGAAGACTCTTGTTTACGTTTGAATTCCATGTGTTTTACATATTTCTACTTCGCTTTTACTTTCTTACTGTTTATTTTTATGGAAAAGGTTTCTCTTGGTAAAATTATTGTTTAGCTATTAAAATTTCGTAATTTACAATACTTTTTTAGCATTTTCAGCAAAAATTGTAATTTAACGGCAGATAATAAAAGCAAAAAGATTTAATTAATGATTCATATGCAATGCAACTCAATTATGTATATAGTTAGCAAAAGCGCAGGAAAGAATCACAGAAATGTTCACTTTACAAATGGTAAAAACCTTTCGAATATAAAACCATAAAAAATGATAGTTAATAATAAACAGAATGAAATAGAAAATGAAATAGAAAGGAAAAATATAGAAAATATAAATGATCAAAATAAATAATAATAGAAAATGAAAAAAATGATTTTTGCTAAACTTCTTATGGCTATAAAATACCTGCGATGTCTTAAAATTTATTCTACAACTTTTTTTAAGAAATGACTTCTTATCATAGTCATATCTTATCTTATCATAGTTTGTCATAACTTATCTAATCTTATAATCATATTTTATCTTATCTTATAGTCATATCTTATCTTATCTTATAATCATATTTTATCTTATCTTATAGTCGTATCTTATATCTTATAATCATATTTTATCTTATCTTATAATCATATTTTATCTTATCTTACAGTCGTACCTTTATCTTATCTTACAGTCGTACCTTTATCTTATCTTATAGTCATATCTTATCTTATCTTATAGTCATGTCTTACCTTATCTTATCTTATCTTATCTTATCTTATCTTATCATAGTATCTTCTTTTCATAGTTTGAGTGACTTCAGTAAGCGATACAAATTTTGAGAATATTTTCTCTAAGAAATTTACTTCCAGCTCTCTATTTCCGCTTAAATCCCCTTAAATTTGAAATAATTATTCGAATGCGAATTTAATTTAATTCCATACTTAATGTAATATTTTGGTTTGATATATATTTTTAAAAATCATCAGCCTTTTTTCAGAAACATAATTAGGTCGCTAATGCATCTATGAAAATATCGTCTGCATATTAAATAATTTATTTATTTACGATTATACACATATTATTGTTTGTTATGAAATTTTATAAATTTGCATCTGGAAATCTAATTTTGTTATATTTTTCACAGTTTTAAAATTTATTAGTTTAGATGCAAGTTTCTGAAATAGAAGATTAACATTCGATTTATGTTTTGCCCTACAATTGCATGTAATAATATTATTAGGATTACCATAAAGCCTATACAAAAAGAAGATAATTTTCAATATAATTTATTAAAGTCCCGTCTACCTGCCATTTTGATCTCGTCAGCCTAATGTTAATCCTACAGAATTTCGACTTTCGTTCTCAAATCTTTACTATTTGATCTATTTGAATAAAGTGATCTGAAAGAGTAAAAAATAATGATGGCTTCTTTGGAATTACTTTTTTCCTCCGATTTCTAAAACTATTTTACCTCTATTTTAATTATTTGATTGTAGGTTTTCCGATTTTTAAAAAAATATTTTAAAATATTTTTCAAGATCGGAGGGGGAAAGTAATTCTGCAGAAACCTTCACTATTTTTTGCTTTTTTAGATGCACTTTATTACTTTCAAATAGATCAAATAGTAAAAGTTTGGGAACGAAAGTCGAAATTCCATAAGATTAACATTACGTCCACGAAATCAAAATGGCGGGTAGACGGAAGCCTTAAGGCTTTTTCGTTATTATATGAAGTGTATATTTACCTATTAGAGCCTGTAGTTATTCACATGAATTTCAAGTTTTGATTTCAAGTTGGTATTTTGAAAGAAATGTTAAAAAAAAACTAATTTCCTTAAATGCTTTAACCCTTAGGTAACATACCTTTAAGTAGAAAATATTTAGAGTCTTCTTATGCTGTTTTTAAAAGGTTTGCATTTAAGGGGTGTAAATACCGGTACACCAGTTAAATAAGTATTTTATTCTCAAATTGTTACCAATTATTTTGAATTGTTTCAGCCATTAGAATTCGATAAATTATACACATAACGACAAACTTTTCGTTCTTATTTATTGAGCACCGATTTTATTTGTTTTAATGAAACAAATAAAGCTCTCTCTATGCGATCAAAAATAAAATCGCGGTATTGATTGAATGCATCCGCTCAAAAAGTCCATTCACATACTAAGGTCATAAGAAATAAATGTTCCTGATTCCGAAAATTCAGTATGCACAGTTCCTAAGAATTTGAAACTAAATTATATCCTTGAAAGAAAAATGTGAATTATTGAAATTTTTTCCTACAGGAAAATGTAAAGGGGGAATATACAAAGAGCGTTCCATAAAAACTGACAGTACAATCATAAAAAATTAAGAAATATATTTACAGTAAAAAATAAATCATTATTTTTCCAAATACTTTCCCTCAGGTGATACTCAACGGTCCTATCGTTCAACCTACTTTTTAAAATAAGTAGATAAACTTTTTTCTAGAAGTTGTTTCAAAGAACCCTACGCCGCTGAAATAACATCTGAATCTGTATTAAACTTTCTGCCATGGAACTGCCTTCTAAGTCGATAACAGCCAGAAATCTCATGTTGCCAGATCTGGAGTGTAAGGGGGATGTGTCATGATTTTAATTTTGGAGTTTACGAAGATATTTCTCTGAAAGAAGTAGCGACATGCGTACGTGAAGTAATGTCCAATTCCCTACCAGTTCAAAACGCTCTATATGAGTTGTTGCAAAAATTTCAAAACCGAAACACAATAATCACTGTTCACAGTAGTTCACACACACACACACACACACACACACACACACACACACACACACACACACACACACACACACACACACACACACACACACACTCCTCAAAAATGAAGTGCAATACCAAAATAATGTACGCAGCATCAGTAAATATTCAGAAGAACGAGAAAGTGATCGGATAATAAATAATTAAAAAAAATAAATAAAGCGTATTATAAACCTTTATTCTATACCTAATGTCATTTCAGACGGCTGTACAACCCTCAATCCGGCGAGGCCTTCTATCAATTAGTTCATTGAGGGTTGTCTGAGGTAACCGTTGCCAAGCCATATCCACTGATGTGCGCAGATCACCCACGGTCTACGCTACTGGTCCTTGGTTCATGTCACGTCACATGAAGTACCACAGGTGTTCGATGGGATTCAGATCTGGAGAGTTTGTCACCCAGGGAAGGATATCAAATCCAGTCAGGCTGTTAAGAGTGCAACATCATGTCTCGCAATTCCTTGCTAGAATACCGTATTGGGTGCGCCCTGCAACAAAGGCTCCATAGCTTGTATGACGTAGTTGTCCACTGTCAAACGGCCATCAATGTGTACCAGAGGTGTAGTGTGATGAAAAATTATGCCACCCTAAGCCATTATGCCTGGATTAGGACCGGTTTGGTGCTTTTCGGTCACGGATAGGGGTGATTCGTAGCATTGTTCATTCTGTGGTTTGCCATATTACCATCGATGACCCATTGTTCCTCATGAACCAGAAGCAGGATTCGTGAACAATACCTTTATGCCTTTCGTTGGTCCAGGTACGATGACGATGACACCACGACAGACGTCTAGCCCTGTGTTGAGCGTCTAGTCCCTGTTCCTGGTGCCAATACACGTAACTGTACTTCATGCAATCTGTGTTGCGTGGCTTGGGTGAACCCTAGATCCACTTTTGCTCTTGGAAGCAACCA
The DNA here is from genome assembly GCA_019974015.1 of Nephila pilipes. Lineage (NCBI taxonomy): Eukaryota > Metazoa > Arthropoda > Arachnida > Araneae > Nephilidae > Nephila > Nephila pilipes. Next base: position 77,592 of record BMAW01087536.1, read on the forward strand.
GCAGCAATACGTGGCT
>BMAW01087536.1:81650-102891 GCA_019974015.1 Nephila pilipes
TGTGTGTGTGTGTGTGTGTGTGTGTGTGTGTGTGTGTGTGAAAAGAATAAGGAGATTATTATGTTATTAAAAAGTTGAAATCATTTATATTTAACTGTATAGAATTTTCTCTTTGATGAAACTCAATTGTTTGCTTAAAGCAAACCGAGAATCCCATTCTTCCCTTCATCGCATCATTAAATATTGTTTGTTCTCTCCCCTCCCTCATACAGAAATGAAAATACGATTCTTTTGCTTTAGAGGAAATATTTTATTCAATTGTGTGAAAGTAATGAAATTTCTCGTCCGTCTTCGCATGCAATTACAATTTTAATTAGCATTTTGATTTGTGTTCAATTTATCAGAATTCTGTAAATATAAACTTTTTCAAAAATAAATTCTTTTTTAAAATAAATGAATACCTAAATATCAAGCTTTTGTTTCGCGAGAAATAATTATTCATTTGTAATCGAAATCTTTCTCTGAAAATCACTCATGAAAACATTGTTACTTCTCTTTGATATCAGAATTTTTCTTTCCACATAACTTAGCTATAGTGTCGTTTAACAGCAAAAAATTCGTTTTCCTTTCATCGTTGTGGCAACTGAAATGGTTGTTGTCTTATATAAAAATATATTAAAAGAGAATAATTTCTTCCTAATAAGTGTCAATTTACCTTTCGAAAAGAACACATTGAATATTAGTTTCTCTAATTAATAAGTTTATACATACAGGCATCGTTGATAACTCGATAAGATTTTATCTTCATATTAATTTATCTTTATGTACATGATGTAGTAAATTACAGACATTCCTGTTTATTTGTTTGGTTTCAGGAATCTGTAGATTGAAGTAACCCACAGTAAAGTTCAATCTCTCGAGTTCTGCAATGACGGTCTTCGAAAGATCAAGGAACGTTTGGGAGAGATGTATAGTTCTAGATGGTGACTATGTGGATAAGTCCCAGCGTCTCATGTATAAGTAAGCCGTCTATGTGGATAAGAAAGTCTTCTCAGTCCCAGAGTTGTCTATAGGAGACACTAAACAACACTTTCAAAAAATCCCTCCAGGTGGAATAAAAGGCGTCATTGGTACCCAGAATTAGTTAATTTCTTTGTAAATAGATGGTAGTTTTGAAATAAATGATTTTTAGTGAACAATTTGCATTCGTAGCTTATTTATGTTAAAATGAAAATGGTGTTTTCCGAGAGAAAGATAATCATACGCTTGCGCATTGCTAAGTGTTCATATTTTTTATTATTTGTGTAATAAAATATTATTAAACACACTGTTGAACACCTTAAGCTTGCTGTTTATATCTAACATTATTAATTTCTCTCTCAAATCTTCCCTCTTTTGATTCAGAACGCTGTTATTTCAGTGTCGCCTGTAGAAGATATTGCTTCAATGGCGATTAAAATCACTCGATTTAAAACTATAATTATGGAATTTATTTCAGCTTGGAATGTTATTCTTTAATTGCTAACTGAATTCACCAAATGTATGTATTTAAAAGATACAGGAAAGAATCTGTATCTGTCAGAAAATGAAAGGAAACATAATTAGTGATCACTGTAATTATGTCTAATTTAAAATTTCTGAGAATTCATATGTATTGGGCAGAAAAAACTATAACTCCCGTACTCGCAGACAACATTTTTTGGAAATCAGGAATTTTCAGAAATTTTTGGAATTCAGGAATTCTTCTGCGAGCAGCTCGGATAGGAATATTTTGTGATTCACATTTTACATTATGCTCATCATGCTAATTATTATGAACTACTCATTAAATTAAGATTACAGAAATATTTTAAATTAACATTATGATGTCACTTTGACCCGATGTCTCCTCCAGGAGACACTTAAATTCTCAAAAATAAAAATTAAAATAATTTTTTTAACATTTTTTCAGTACTTTTTCATGTATTTAGAACCGATTGATACAAATTATTCTAAAATTTATGGTTCAAAGTTGACCTTATGTCTGAAAAGGTTGGAATAATAAATAAAAATTAAGTTCTATCTCAGTTATATTTAGTACTAATTAAACCTTCACGATAAGGCTCTTTAAATTAATCTGCGGCTTCCTGAACCCAAACAAATCGACATGTATAGCTATGATTTATATCACTAAGTAATAAGAATTAATTAGTATGAAGAATAAATTTTATCCCGATATCTGTCGGTTATTAATAATAACTAATCAAACTTTTACGATACCCCCTCGTATGAGAAGAGTATAATTTCTTCCAAATAAGACTTAATCTAATCTCCATGAAAAACACAACTGGATTAATTTTTTTTCTAGCTAATAATTTAATTAGGTAAGACTTCATATTGAGGTACTTCTGTATGGGATTAATTATCTCCAATATTTTGATTCAGAACGCTGTTATTTCAGTGTCACTCGATTTAAATTTGTCTGAATTCTTAAAAAGAAGTATTACTTTATGGAACAAAGTTCTACTCTTCTTTACTTTATTTAAGAATGTTATTTTTTCTAACTGAAAAATTGTCTTATAGGCCTAAAAATTACATTCGTTGTAATAGTAAAAATTATTCTCTATTCATATTATATAGAATGCAATTTTCCATAATGCATCAGTGAAATAAAAGTTGTTTTTTTTTTCATGCTTGTTTAGTTTTTATTAGCTAGTCTATTCCAAATTTCAGGTAAATAAGAAAAAAATGAATAACTGAAAAATTTCTACAAAGAGCGATTATTTTTTTAAAAAAAATCTGAAGAGTTTTTACTAGAGGAAAAAGTAAATCGTCATTATAGTTGAAAAATAATTATTAAGAACTGAGTGATTTATTTTAATTTTTTTTAATCAGCTATTTAAAAAAAACTGTGTTGAATAACCAAAAAAACTATTGCGAGTTTGTATTAATTTTAAAGAATTTTTTTAAGAGAACATCTTTATTTAAAAAACAATATTTTTTATTTAAAATACTGTCTCTCGTTGGCTACGACATCTTTCCGGCAAAAGGCAGATTTTCCAGTTAAAAAAATTTCTTCCCTTTTGATGCAATCCATAAATCCTCCCGTTTTTCATATCTTTTTAAAAATAGATTAGCATCTCAGTAAAGCTATGAGCCATCGCTCAAAACAAATGATAATGAGAAGGTGCAATATCTGGTGAATATAAGGCGGGTTGGGTTAAATTCCCCATCAAGTGTTTCCAAATAGTTTTTGACTGGTTTTGCAACATGTGCCATTGTTCCGCTGAAAATTAACTAAATCGGGCCATCCAGTGCATGAGTATTTCGGTCGATTGAATGTTGAAAAAATGACATTTAAGGAATTTACCAATTCTTGGAACGATTAACATGAATCGTCATCGATTAATGCTTTTCATTCATCGTGTTTAAACTTTTTCTTTTGGCCGGACGTTCCTTGTCTTCAGTTGTTAAAATCACCACTTTTAAATCTTCGGTACCAATATTCACAAGTAGAAATGGATGGAGCCTGTTCACTATAATCTTCAAACAGCAAACGAAGACATTCAACTGTAGATTTTTTTCAAATGAAAATAACAAAGGATCGCTTTTCAAAAGTAGCGTTTCATTGGTACAAAACTCGACATTTTAAAAGCTCGATAAAAATTTTATGAACCTTTCAGTGGAATGTCAGCTACTGACAATATTAACCAAATGGTAGTGATTTACCATAAAGTTTGTTGCAGCATTTATAGACGGCGGCAAATAGAATTTACATTATCTATTTTAGATACTTTAAACTATTAATTCAAATACCATTATTTCAAATAAAATATATTAAATATTGATATCATTTATATTTGAATTTAAAAATGTACAATGAAATAACTGTACAGCTGTTTTCCTAATGGAAATAAAACAACAACTGTACGTCTCGAGTAAGTCAAACAACCTGGAAACAAGTATAATGATTTCCTTTTTTTTTTTTAGTTTAACCATCCCAGACCTAATGATTTTACATTCTATTTAATATGAAATAAAAAGCGAGTAAAAATTATGTAAAATTATTAATTATTGTCCGGAATCAAAAGACTTCAAAGAAAATCAAGACTTCATACAAAAAATACAGGACTTCGTTGAAAACACTTTGAAGAAATGTATATTAATTACATGTATTTAGAATTATCTCACCTAAACTTTCAAAATTTGGGCTCACAAGTTGCTTAAAAATTTTGAATTAAGTTCAACAAGTAGCCCAAGCTATTTGTTGTTCTTGAACAATGTTCAATTATCTCGAGATAAATATTCTATTAAACTACTTTCAATTGCTTCATTTATGTTCTGAGAAGCATTCTTAATATAGATTTTGTTTACAGTAATCTCTTGTTATATAATATTAGTTATCAAATTTAGTATAACGGTTTCCTTTCTTCTAGTTAATGAGAATCGTTAATCCTTATAGACAGAGCCAGTGAAAATTCCAGCTAACTTCAGGAAAAGATCCTTGTGTTGTGGTAAGAACATAGGCCGAATGTTCTTTACCTTTCTGACTGGATGATTAATTAATTAGGCCAGTGCATTTCTTAGCTCCTTACTGCAAAAAGGATATATTTTTCATCCAGAAGAGAAATATTTTTAGAAAGCTTTCTTTTTAAATTAAAAAGTTTATCAGGGTATAAAATCAAATCAAACAAGTATTATAAAAAAAAAAAATTAAGAAGTCAAATCCTACTTAAATCAACAAAGAAAAATTTTATTTTAGTTGCTTTTCATTAAGTAATTGCAATTAGTATAAATATGAATATACATATGACATAATCATAATATTAAATCTCAAAAGAAATTTTTTTTCCAGCTTTTTCCACGCTTCGTCACTGACGGGATTTCTTTCTAAATTTATATCCCGCTAAATATCTTATATAAGAGAATTTTTTTTCCTCCCATATAAAACTAAAATTAATTATTTGAAAATCAAAAAAAAACAATTTCACGCTTCCACAAGATTCCATGCGAAGGCATGAAGATTCTACGCCGACGCTCTACCAACTTTGCCATTGTAAGACAAATGACATAGTGGAAGCCTTGACTTGTTTCTTAATTCATCCGGTAAATTAAATGATTGGAATACAGTTTTGTCCAACCACCCTTGGCGACAGGAAGCATTTGGTGGTATTTTGCCAAATGTGACTAACCTGGTCCGCTTCGCGGACTTAACGTTCAGCCAAAACGTTCAGGCAATTTTTGTTAATTAACGTTAACGTTCAGGCAATTTTTGAAATCGCGCCAAGTGGCTGGACTCAACGGCATTTTCACCAATTAAATTTAAGTTAATGAATTAATATTTGAAAAAGCTGTTTTAACATCGAGTGTCATCCACTACAAGTTTAAAAAAAAGTATATTTGAACTTGAGTGGATGAATAAAAAGTATTTTATTAACGATTGAAAATTTGAACAAGATATATATAGATAGAGTGTGAGCTAATAGTAGGAATTTAAAAACGTTATCACTAAGTCATTGAACTTTAATTTACTACGTTTCTCTATTTGTACTTTACGAACACATAATTTAACTAAGATTTAACTGAATTATTAAATAACTATTTATAGTGCGAGAAACATAGAATAATTGAGAAATGGCCCTAACTCTGCTGCTGCTGTGTGAAAGTAATTATGCATTAAATTCAATTAATTTCTATTAATCAAAATCCTTTATTTGCAATGTTCGCGCAAAAAAATTAATTAAATTCGGTGAAAATTATTATTTTACGTAATTAATCAAAGTTAATTAATGTTGCTGAATTTTTAAATAATCGCTTATTGGAGAATAGGAGAATTAAAAACAGATAACGTTTTTTAATTCTGTGAAAGATAACTTTAAGAAAGTAATATTGCATTACATTTTATATTTCTGCAAAAAATATGACTTTTAACAGATTATTATTTCAAATTTTGGCATTTTCATATGCAGTTTGCTATTTAAAAGAAATGGTCTTTATTGCATTGTTTCTTAAGCTTATTTAATTAAAAAAAAGTAATCCATTATCTAATTTTCCTAAACGTAATGAGAGATTTGCAACACTGTATATGATATTTTTTTTTTTTTTTTTTCGTTTCGGGATACATTTTTTTTTCTAATTTCAATCATAGTTAATAACAATAAAAGGTAAAACACGTCTTAAAGATATCATAACCTTCTTTTGCTTAATGTATTTATCGACCAATTTCAATCATTCATTTCATGACAATTTCCATGGTTTTTATTTGTGACATCTCAATTCTTAATTATTCCTTGCATAAATAAATATATTTGGTATGAGAGCGAAATAAATAGATGTAAATAATTTATTATTTTAATATTCAGCATTTTCATATGCAGTTAATTGAGAATTTTTTAAATGCAGATTGTCACATGATTGAAAAATATTTTTCTTATTATTGAGTTTTCTACCGAATATGATTCTTGTTTCACACGGGCCAAAAAAGGAATAAATTGGTAATCCTCTTTTCCTTCTCCTGAAGTTTCAAATAAGAAAAAAAGAAACCTTATTTCACATTATATATATACATGGGGGATGGGGGGTGTACAATTTTTATAGAATTTATATGCAATTTTTTAAAATGATCTTTGCTTTTTAACTAAGATTTTTTTTTTATTTCTTTACTGTTTATTTTTTATAAACTGTATTGGCTAATTCTTCTTAATTGTTTTTAAAGATTCTTTTATTCTTTCAGGATAGTATATTCTTACAAAAAAAAATTATCTTCTGATGTTCATTGAGCTCTAACACTAGTTGGAAGAGGGCGCTAATATCTTAAGCCTAGTTTTAGTTATGTAATTGTTTTACCTATTCAGTCTGTTATTGAATCTTACAGTATTGACATGTAGGTGTTATTCATAGTAAGTTTGCTTTTTTATTTCATCTTGTAATCTTCTTTAGTTTCAATATGTATTAATTCTGTTTCGTTTTTTCCCTTCATACTATAAATATTTTTATATTTTTTTAGGAATACTTATTTGTTTTCTATTTAAATGGGGTTTTTTTCCTTCTGAATTTGATTATCATTGATCTCTATTCATTTGAATCTTTAGTTTTATAACCGTTTTTAAATAATGTAACTGTTGCAGGGCTGAAGTTTGACCATTAATTATGGAAAACCCTGATTTTATAACAGTGTGCAGCCTGTCGCAACATTAGTTATATTCCTTATTATTAGTTATATTATTCCTTATTATTAGTTATAATATCTTTACTTTTTTTTTCAATTTCTGTACTCCAATCTCTTCTATCAATACTTTTAGTGTATATCATATTACTTTTCGTTTAATTTACTTGCTTTTAGAAATTTCAAAATTATATATAAAATTCTCTTACACAGTTAACTTTGTATTTTTTTTAATCATTTTCTTTATTTTCAGTGATTTACTTGTTTATTTATACAGCTCGGTATTTACAACTTTTATTCACTAGTATAACAATGTTCTATTCCTTGTTATAATATTTGTAACTTTTTTAGAGGGACTATTGCTTCAGGTAACCCAAAAATATAGTACCTGACCCCTTTTCAAAGATTTATCTTGTTTTTGCGTATATTTTTTATGCCTGCTTTCACCAGTAACGAGCTTAATTTTCAAAAATACATCATAATACAATTCTCCTGAATTTTTTATTGGATTGAAATAAAATATATGCAACATATGTCTGATACCTGCTTTTGCCACTAATGAACTCAACTTTCAAAAATATCTCGTAATAAATTTTCCCCCAATTTTTTTATTCGATTGAAGTAAAAGAAATATAAAAATTAAGTATTTTATATACTTATGATTTAAGTATTACCTTAAATCATATGTAAACTGGAATCAAAAGATATGACTGAAGATAAATAACATTATTCAAAATTTTAAGACAGTTGTGACGCAGCCATTGTTTTAGCCACCCAAGAGGCTAATGTTTTAGGTGGATCACTTTTGGGGAACCAGATAAATTTTTAATTTTTTATCCGTTTGTTTCAATTTTAATTACATTTAGCTTAAAGGTATACAATTGAACAATTTGTCGTTTGCTTTATACATTTAGATTAATTTATTCAATTTAATATAATTTATCATTTGATTCAATTTTCTATTTAATTCAATTCTTAAAAGTTTGCTATTGTGGGTTTCTCGATATTTCATAGTTTACTTTAACTCTTATATTTAATTGAGAAATTTAATATATTTTAAAAAAAGCCCCCCTTGGGTGACTAAATCTGTTCTTTACAAACCTTTGCATAGAACTTTTTAAACTTTTGAGATTTATTTCCTAAAATTATTTCTTATAACACTTTATTAATGTTTATTTACACTTAATTCTCATTATATATATATATATATATATATATATATATATATATATATATATATGGTGCGTGTAATGAACTAAAGTTAGAGCAGAGACGAATGATGAATTAACTGCTGCTTACACGTGCAAAGAGGAGACTAGGATAGGACATGTCCTTTACGTTTGTTAATTAATCTATCTACAACAAATATGTTTGCTGCTTTTGTGCTTATATATCCTTTCTAACTTCAAAACCACCTGTTGTAAAAAAAAAAAAAAGATGTCTTTTCTAAAGGAACTTATGAAGCAACTGACCAAACCTCACAGAAATAACAGAATGGAAAATTCTAAGTAACAATAAAGAAGAAATTAGTAATTTCAACTGATAAAAAAAAAACAGAAAATATCAGAATTACTAAAAGTGAAAGGTGAGAAGAATTCGGTCCATAGAGAGATCGAAAAATGCAATCGAGGTATTCTTCGAGATAAAATTTTCTTTGTTATACACTTGTAGAAATTTAAACCGAAATTCGTGAGTGTCATTTTAAAAGATGTATCAAAAAATTTGATGTAAGTCATAATAAAATATATTACAAATTTATATTGCATCGCAAGTTCTTTAAATACTTAACACCATTCATATAAACAAGAGAATAGTATTAGACTTAAAAGAATTAATAGAAGTATTTATACGCACACACATCTTACAAATTTTTCTTCAAATACTTTAAACTACAACTTCCGGAAATAATAACGTTTGAACCATTCATAACTAAATAAAAGCTGTGAAAAAATTTCCCTGTACTTTAGACAAAATCAGCGAGACATATCTTATTATTATGCTTTCAATCAATCAGTTAGTTTCACTAGAGTATAAAAATGAGAATGAGAAAAGAATTTCTTGGCTGAAATTAGTGTTTCTTCCACGTGATTTTTCTTAATCAGAATTCATTTGTGCCACAAGGTATACCACGAGGCTTACAAAAGAAAATCAAGACTGTTACCACAAATATAACTAACACACTGTTCGAATAAAGCTCACTTAGAATAAAAAAAAGGAAAACTATTTAAAACCATGCAATTAAATAAAAATCTAAGAATTAAAATACATAGGTATATAAACGAAACATATTAGAAGCAATAATTTTTTTTATAAAAACACACAGATTGAATCCGATAAGCTCATTAATTTTTCACAAACTTATAAAATTTGAAGAAATTAACACATTTAAATGAAGCTTAAAAAAGTTATTATCACGAAAGAAAAATGTCTTACAGGAAAAAACATGCTCATTTTTTTTCTCGACAGAGAGCGCTGTATGCAAGCAAATAACAGGAAATAAACAAAATCAGGATTCCTATAAAATATAAGGCATACAACTTTAAAGCAATCGAAATTTTCATCAAAATTTCTGATAATTTTAACACTTGAAAAATTGAAATTATCAAAAATGTTTCACAAATGAAAGTTCGGAGTTGAACCTTGTCTAAAAAACGATTGGTCAACCTTCAGTGTATAAATAAAAATCATCAGAACTAAACAAACAATTTTTTTAAAAAAAATAACAAAACACAAACCCTAAAATTCTCCTTCGTTTGATTATATTTCCCCGTTTGATAATCAAAATCCAAGCCGTAGATTTAGAGTAATTAGTAAGTTAGAATTAAAAACAATGTATTTGGGATTCGTGCTAGAATAAACATTTCATGTAGAAAAGTATATTGGGAATTGTGTTATTTCAAAATCGTGTAAAAAAAGACCGTATAAAAAAGAATTGGGTATATATTCTTTTTTCTTCTTTCTTTACTAAATTTTTCCTTTTATTTTTGGAAGTATTTTATTCATTGTACTGGTATATGTTATCAAGAACAAATATTGTAATTCGTATTTTATTATTTCAGCATGCATGCTTACTAATCACTGGATTAAGAACAAATAAAAAAAATTGGTTCTAAACATTTTCCTTTTTTTTGCAAGAAAATATTTATGTTCTAGTATATATAAGAAAAATCTTAAATTAAGCATGAAAAATGCTCTTATTTGCCCGCATAAAACAAAAGTTCTTTTTCAGAGGTAGCATTTTTACTGTTTGTATAAATCCTTTTTCAGAAGCTTTAATTCTTTTCTTTAGAACGAAATGTCAATCGAAACATTAAAAATGTATACTTTTTCTACTGAATGCTATTTTAAGTCCATCTGTTTGCTTTGCTAAGTAAATAAGAGACCAGTCGTATTTATTGAGAAGAACACTGAGCCTTTGACATTTTTGGAAGTGATACGTATCTGATATTTAATACTATAAGCTCTAATAGAGCTCTTTCTAATTCAATTATCTCGTCATAAACCAGGTGACAATGACAAGAGAAAAAGAAAGAATTTTCAAAAAAGGCTAATCTCTTATGGAGCTCTCGTTGACTAAATTGCTACCTTGAAATTAAAATTAGTTACATGCCTTCAAGCGTTTATTTTTTATTAAACATGAATGAAACCAGGTTTGAAAACACAACGAATTTAAAATGACAAAAACAGGATTATTATTTTGTAGAAATAAAACATATTTTTGTCACGTTAAATTTGAGATAAATGAATCTTCAGAAATTGAATAAAAAGAACAAGAGGATAAGAAATGAATTAAAGGAAAATTATTTTTAGCATAGGGTGAAAATAAGTTGCTGAAAACTTATTTATACCATTTATCTTTATTAACAAATTGTAAAAAAAAGAGAACTTTATTTTTTCCTCAACTGTCACAAATGTTTACGTGTAGAATTAAGTGGACAGTTAGTCATTTGTTTTACTCAATAAAGAAAAGAATCATCAAGTAAGAAAGGATTGAAATGAAAGTGTCATAGCGAAGAAAGGCAACCCAAGGGGTTATTGTTATCTAATACCCTAAAAATATCGTACATGACCACTTTTTAAAAATGTATCTTGTTTTTGTGTATATTTTTAATGCATGCTTTCACCAGTAACAAACATTTTAATCTGTGAGTCAGCCCTTTTTTTTAAAAAACCTCAAGAATTTCATTCTACGTTTTGCTTCCTTCTTGGAACGTTTTAGGGTCAAACGATTTTAATATTGATTTACTATTATTACCCACCTATGGGAATTATATATCAAGTGGATTACATTTGGGGTACCATATCACTTTTCAATTTTTTATCATTTGCTTTGATTACCTGTAGCTGATATCGTATAACAATATACTGAAAAAGGTAACATTAAAAGTTCCACAGCTAACATTAAATTCAAAAAAAAAAAAAAAAACAATTCTACGAGTTTTTTTTAATTGTTTATTCCATAGCCATCTTGAGGTCACAATCAAAACATACAAGCTTCTAAGGCATTAAAACATTGACAACGTTTGACTACTAAAAGAAAAGCAACCGATTCTACTATAAAAGTCGCAGCATTAAATTAAGAGGGCAAAGAGAGAAAGATAACCGGTCAGTGGAGAGAACTAAAGACCAGTTACCTGCCCTCCAATGTCCAAGAAATCGACCGTTACGGCAGCGGAGGCTTGATGGTCTGGGTAGGCATCATGTTGGATGGCTGCACACACCTCCATGTCTTTGAAAGAGGCATTGCGACTGGTAAGAGGTATAGGGAAGAGGTCTTATAGCCCAATATTCGCCTTTTCAGGGTTTCAATTGGTCCTGATTTCCTTTTAATGGATGACAACGCGAGGTCATACAGAGCTCAGCTCGTCGACGAATTTCTGGAAAATGAGGATATTCGCCAGATGTATATATATATTGGCCAGCCAGATCTCTAGACTTCAATCCTATAGAGCCTGCCTGAGACGCTCTGGGGAGGGCAATTGCAATTCGCAAGCCCCTTCCGAGGATCGTCTAAGACCTGAAAAAAGCGTTGCTGAACTAGTGGGACCAATTGCCACAGGAATGCATGAATTCCCTTATTTCCTTGCAACTCCGATGAGTGTTACGCTCAATCATGCGTGTGTATTATAACTGTTTAATGATTATTGTTTTGTATTATATCAACCCTATGTACACACCATATTTCATTAAAATCTGTCCAGTAGTTCTAGAGATAATCAACCGAATTGGAAAATACTCTTAATTTTGAACACTGTATTTGATTAACTTTTTTTATTTTACGTATATTACACGTTATTTAATTTTATCCAGAATGAATTTTATCTTCTTCATGTTTTATTATGAAGTAATGATTTAACTCCCCCCCCTTCGATCTGTTGATATACTAGCATTATAGTAATCAATCACAAGTTCTGAGGTAATACATCACCACAGGAATCAAGCAATTCAGTTAGCAATAGATATTACAAAAATATCAAACATGCGAACCTTTCTGGGTGTTCAACGACAATGAGTCACTCTTTGCATTGAAGCAAATGAAAGACATTACTTTTATACAACCTTTCTCTTACGATTTTTATAATCTTAAGTGCTCTCTATAATTCCATTTACGAAGAGGCGTTAACTACAAAAGTGAGGTCAATAGCATGAGGGTACTTTACACCGGATGAGTCTTTAAATAGCTACCTCAAATGCGGCTTCTCTCATCGTTCTATTGGGACACTAACTTTTTCATTACTGTTGATTACGAGGGTATAAAAATGTGATAAAAGAGCTGACTTCGGGAAGTACGTCGTTTTATTAGTCAGAATTCTTTTAACCATTCTTTTTTTTTCGGGGGGGGGGGGGAGAGAGAGAGAGAGTTCTCGGAATGGCTTGGAAACAATCTGGACAAAAATATTTTTGTATAATTTGAAGATCTGTAACAACGAGATGAATTAAAACAGGAATTAAGCTTTTTAAAATTTTAGAGCTTCGCCGATGAAGTAATGTTTCGAGTTCAAATTCGTTTATTAAATTAGACGTTTCAAAAAAAAACTGTTGATTTTTAAGAATTTAGCTAGTGAGTCAAATTAAAATAAAATGGGTATAATTAGGAGATTAAATGCAGTGTAAAAATAGTTGTGGTAGAGTATCTAACATTTGTTTTTGCAATGAAATCTATGTGAGTGTCGACTTCATTGCCAAAAAACTCACATATTTTTGGCTGTTTCAGTATATCCTATTAAAAGAATTGGTGAATATAAACGCTCTTTGTGAAATAAAAAAAAGTTTCGATGAATACGACGATAAAAATTTAGAGCATGTTTTCAATGAAATATGTCTTTACGGAAGTATTTTGTGGACCATAAAGAAAACGTACTACTAAAAGACTGGAATACATAGATATGAACTGACCTAAAAATACTAAGGACGTTTAATCAAAAGCATCAAATTTAATTGTATATATACCTGCATAACTTATGTAAGTCTCTATTTTGAGGACGAAACATTCCTTGACAGTATTCTTGATCCGAGTATTGTGCGACGACTTTCTTCAACAACGACGAAAGATGTTAAAATTCAGAAGAGAAATCATTTTTGATTTAATTGGTTAGAACACTGCAAAAAGCAACCAGACAAATTTCTTCGGACCCAATGATCAAGGGTTCGGACCTTTCCCGGCACTCAAGATCTTCCCTGATTTCACCAGATCTTCCCTGCTTAGAATTAAAAAAAAACACTCCCCAATATGGTGGGAAACATCCCCTCTCCAAAATTTGATTTATTTATTTCTTCACTAGTTTATTTACGTAGCACTTAGCAGCAGACTGTTGGTGATTCGACCTCTTAATTTTGAGTTTTATCAAGTGACGAGGATGAAACTTGAACTAGAACTCCACACAGCACCACCGTGAGAACTGGACAGGTTTAATGTACATCGGCACAATTAAATTATTGCTGGAAAGAATGACTAAAATAACACATTAGTTCATCACTGGTTGTAAAACAATTCATAATAATAAGAGAAATTATTGATTGATTATTTATATCGCACATAGAAACAACACGTGGGCTGAAAGTGACGGACCCTGTAATTTTAAACAACGGTCAAGTGACAAGGATGATAACACATCGATCAATAACTCCCGAGTCTAACATTGAAAACAACATTTTTTTTGCAAAATTTTTTTTTATTCATCAACATAACACCTTTTGTTAATCACCTTTTAGGGTGATACAATCGCGGCACCCACTTGGAAAAAACCTTTTTCACTTCACTTCAAAAAACCTTTTTCCTGGTCCGATCGACTTAAAATTTTGACACGTTTCAAGCAAAGTTTAGTACTCTAGAAAGACCTGGTTACTGGTTTACTACGAGCGCCATCTCTGGGTTAGTCTCGGGAGTTATTGATCGATGTGTTAGGTGACTTAGTAACACACTCTCCGAACTACCACATCATTCCAACGTGATTACATCTAGCTCCAACTGACGAAACGTGCATTAACGCTGCATCCCGACAAGCCTAGAGGCGTCAAAACTCATCCGCAATCTCTCGGCTACCCCTCCAGCATAACAATGGGAATCCCCGTGTATATTAAAAGGCGTGTATATTAAAAGATCTATATATGCCATTGACAGACGCTGAGAAAATTGTCTGATTACTGTTGTGCAGAACATTTCGCTATTGGAGTCAATTTTTTTCTAACATATCTTGATTTTATCCAGAAATTTACTTATGCTGTATTATAATTTGGAGAGAGCTAAATCTCTTTATAGATCTGGAAAAATTATTGAAATACTTGGATTAAAAGATGGCGGATGGATACAGACAGGCGAATGTCCGAGCAAAACTTGCCTTTCCTATGGTTTTTTGACTACTGATAATGCTCAGATGAATCACTCGATACTCACATAAATTCTTTTCGGGGTGTAGTAGTTTATAATTCCATCCTTTTTATTTCCAATGGACCAAAATCATGTGACGTTATGATCACATGATATCTGGTGTTATCAAGTCTTGTATTCATTTGTATAGTACTACGTTTGTGAATTTGTTAAGCTTCATTAATGAATGTAACTTGTTGCTGAAAATCACGTTTGAAGTTGCTTCGAATCATAATTTTATTCGATTTAGCATTAGAGCATTAAAGTGACTAAAAATTGATGAACTACACTAATGGACAAAAAAAATTAGCGCACCAAGAAATAATTGCGGGATCGTAACGAAACTTGGCATGAAGGTACATGTCGGGGAGATACGTAAACGATTAGAAATGTAGCGGGATTGCGCTTTACGTATAGCCGGTAGAGGGCGTTTAACGTCGTTCTCCGTGGAGTATAAAACAGGTAACCAAAGCTTGTTTGAGTGTGCTGAATCGTTTACAAAGGAAGAGCTGAGGTAGAATGCCATTACGCCGTTTTCGAAGACAATATGAGCAGCTGTCGCAATTTGAGAGGGGGAGAATCATTGGCATGATGGAAGGTGGGTGGTCAACTAGGCGAGTAGCTCTTCAATTAGGCCGCTCTGATTGTGTTGTGAGGAGGTGTTGGGACCAGAAGATCCGAGAGATGTCATTTACACGAAGACCAGGCTCAGAACGGCCTCGAGAGACCAGTCGTCGAGAAGACCGCCGCATCGTAAGAAATGCATGCGTACAGCCACCTGCTTCATCGGCCGTCATCCAGGCACTGGTAGCACCTTCACTAGGGGCCCATTATGTGTGCTGCCCTTGACGCCCACCCATCGACGCCACCGTTTGGAGTGGTGCCGGGCACGAGGAAACTGGACTGCAGCGGAATGGAACCAGGTCTTTAGCAACGAATCCAGATACAATCTCAGCAGTGATGACAATCGTGTTTGTGTGTGGAGACCCCGTGGTGAACGCCTCAATCCTATCTTTGCT
Organism: Nephila pilipes; assembly: GCA_019974015.1. Lineage (NCBI taxonomy): Eukaryota > Metazoa > Arthropoda > Arachnida > Araneae > Nephilidae > Nephila > Nephila pilipes. The sequence goes on from BMAW01087536.1 coordinate 97,621, forward strand.
TTACAACGACACACCATTCCCACAGCTGGTGTGATAGTATGGGGTTCCATTGCCTACCATACATGGTCACCAAAAGTATTGATCCGTGGCACCATGACAGAACAACGGTATGTCTATGACATACTGCAACCACATGTGTTGCCACTCATGCAACGGCTCCCAGGAGCCATTTTTCAACAAGATAATGCTTGACCTCGCACGGCAAGGGTGTCACAAGACTGTCTCCGCTCTATTACTACCCTTCCTTGGCTTGCCCGATCCCCAGATTTGTCTCCAATCGAGCCTATCTGGGGTCATTTGGGACGGCGAGTTGGGCATCCCACGAGTTTGAACGAACTAGAGGCAAGGTTACAGCAAATATGGAACGAAATGTCTTAAGACATCATACAGAACTTGTATGCCTCAATGCCCGATCGTATCGCATCGTGCATTTGCGCATCAGGGGGTTGAATAAGGTATTAAATCCTCCTTTCTTTTGTCTTTTTCTCTGAAATAAATGATCCTTTTTCTTTGATTTTCTAATCTTTTTCTTATATCAAAGTAGTCATTACGTATATAAAATTTCGTTTCATTTTGACGACTCCTTCTTGGCGCGCTAATATTTTTGTCAATGAGTGTAATTCCTTTTTTATCATGTTATATACGTTTTATTTTATGTGGTTTCAATTTGCGTTATTTTTCGAGAAATATACTTACCGTGGAATTAAGAGATAGGCGTCACTTTGATATATTGAAAAAAATTAATGCTTCTAACTTTTAATATTTAATGCTAATTGTTAAATACGACAAAGAATAAAAATATGCAGATAATTCTACATATAATCTTAACAATCGTCTCTAGTAAGACAATACTATTTTGACAATTCCAGAGGTCTACGTTAAATTTTTTAAAAAATACAGTTTTCAGTAATAGATTTTTAGAGATAAAATATCTATTAATCAACAGCTGAAACAGTCAAATGCTGGCCAAATACTATTTACTTTAATTTTGTTCAACTCCGTTATTAACATTATTCTATTAGTATGCTCAATGAAAATATCTATATTTTGTACAGAAAGGAGTTTGTCAGTTTCAAGAAAAACATTTTTCAACGATCTTTAAGAAATTCATTCGTTATACGCGGAAAGGCTATTAAATAACAATACTGACGCTGTAAAACATTTTATTCTGATTTCATACAAATTTACTTACTATCACCTTCAATATACACCCCTTCTCTATCTCTACAACGCTCCATGCGAATCTTCCATTGTTCGAAACACTGCCGGAAGTTTTCTTCCTTCAGCTCCTTGAGGACGCGAGCCGCTTTTTCTTTCACAGATTCAACGACTCAAATCTTGTTCCTTTTAATGCACATTTCACGTTAGGCAGCAGATAGAAGTCGTATGGCACAAGTTATAGCGAATAAAATAGATGGTCTAACACCAGGATGCTACACTTGGCTTGAAACCGCTTGACAGACAATGTGGAATGAGCCGGCGCATAGACTTGTTGGAAAAATCTACCGTACGGAATTTTTGTCAATTCCAATAGTTTCAGCAATCACAGGAATTCTTAACCGATGGTCAGCTTGAACCAGTTTACCAATCTGTTCGATATTGCCATCCGTTTTTGACATGGAAATATGACACGGGTGTAAATCTTCTTCAACGTCATCTCGGCCATCTTGAAAACGCTTAATCACTCAAAAATACGAGCACGTGAGGAGCATTCATTACCATACACTTCTTTCGATAAATTGTAAGTTTCAGTTTAGGTTTTTGTAAGTTGCATGTAAAATTCACAATTCGTTGCTCAATTGTTACACTTATCATATTTCTGGCGAAAGAAAAAAAAAACTCGAACGAAGGATTTGGCAAGAATGATTTCTTTATGGAAACGAGAGGCGCTGCATTAGAAAGAGAAGGCTTCACGATAATCAGCTGTCGATCGCTGGTATTTAGCTCATGCGTTCTTCTGTAGCAGCAACAGTTTCATTATTTAACAGCAACACTCGTAGAGAATAAGACTTTTTAAACTGAAAGACCAGAAGCCAGAGACAAAAAATTTGAGATAAAAAAAACCAAAGTTTTTTAAAACAACGTTTTTAAATAGTGGCAAAATTTAATAAAAAAAAATATTGAAATATTAGTTAAAACTTTGTAAAAAACCTCATTTCTCTCTCGTCTTTAAGATCACTCTCTCTGCGTAATTCAATATATATTCCATAGATGGCACCAGGGTACTACACAAATTACGATATTAAAATAAATTATTGAAATATTAGTCAAAACTTGTCGCAAATGTCTAAATATTGCATTGTTAGGCGAGTAAGAACGATTCCCAAAGTTTCAGAGCTCTAGCTTGATGGGAAGTTGGTTAAATTAACGATCGAAAATTTGATGACACACACACACACACCAAGTGAAACACAGAAAAACGTTTTAAGAAGTTAAATATTGTAGTAAGACTAAAAACCGAAAATAGTAATGAATGTTCAATAAAATGACTGAGAAATATTCCTAAAGTTTTAATAATTGTATTAAGTATAAATTTTTTTAACAAAATTTTTATCCATTTTTTTTTCAAACTGTAAGCCATGGTCAGGATTTATGTGCTGTTTAGCTGTTGAAAATACAGACCAATATCTGTGATTAATCAATTAAATAATAAAATATATGTCATACGGTAAAAATCTCCATACTTTAATTATCACAAATACAATTTACCAATTCTTTTTTTAAAAAAGTATTTTATGTATGGTTTTCTAATCTGTTCGACATCGTGAATGTTTTTTTTTTTTTTTTAATTAAAGCAAGGATTAAATATTCAAGAACGTGTGATAAAAATAACCTTTACCAAGCGAAAAGAATTGCCCTTTCTTGAAGTGATAGAGAAAAGAAATTTAAAAGGTCACATTGGATGGGATAAAAACTGTAGCACAAATTCTAAGAAAACTTTACTACAAAGATGACAATATTTTGTGGAGGTGTTAGGAGAATTGTTACTATCCTAAAAAAATACTTCTTTGTCATCATCGCTTAAACTCGCGTGAATATTATTTATCGCTGCGTAAACTTGAGTCTGCCTTGAATATAATCATTTCCTCTTCTCAGTGATAAATTTATATCTTGCCGAGAGATTTGTATTCTGTTATATATATTTTTCAAAAGATGTGAAAACGTTCATGAAATCACGTTTCAGCAAATTCAAAAATATATCAATATTCAAATTTAATAAAAAAAAATTCTTTTTAAATTACAATTTTTTTATTTCAAAAAATTATATAATTTAATACAATAAAATAAAAAATCAATTTTTGAAAAACATAAGATTGTTTGTAATTATCTTATTCGCAATAACATTACACCCTACTTCAATTAGTATTTCTACTTTAAATATAAAGCTAGAAGTTTCCTACATATATTTGTATTTGGAATGGTGAGAGTTTACTTATTTTCGCTGCACTAAGAAGTAACACTGGAACTATTGGAGGGACTTCGAGAGAAATATCGGCAAGTGACGAGGACGACAACTGAACAGGCACCACCTCTCCTAACTTCTACACCACGCCAGGGGAGGACATTGAGCCTCTACAGATTTAACGTGCATCAGCTCCTGTTACATGGCGTGTCTTTAGTGGCATCAAGGTTTCGACCCACGACTGAACGCGAACCGCTGGCCGTGAGTCCGTGACCATATCTATAACAAACTTCATAATTTTCAGCTTCAGTCAAGTGACGAGGACAACACCTGAGTTGCCACCTCCCTCTCCAAACTTCTGCAACACGCGAATGCAAGGATTTTGTATATCAACCAGATTTAATGAACATCAGCTCGCTACTCGGCAGGTCATTAGTGGCGAACCTCAAATTTCGAAGAAAACAAAACCACCCGCAAGTCCACATTCATGAGCAGCCGTCTCGAAATCAATAATTGTTAATTAACAATAAGAAAAAGAAATAAGGTGCTGTTATAATTATTATTAATAATAATAATAATTCATACGTTGGTAAACGTAAACTCTTGAAGCGTCAAACTTAAGGAAAAATATTTTCTTTCAAAATTCGGCTGTTATTTTTAAATTCCTTCTATTAGCTCCCACGTTCTCTATATACATATCTTGTTCAAATTTCAATCGTTAATAAAATACTTTTTATTCATCCACTAAAGTTCAAATACATTTTTTTTAAACTTGTAGTGCATGCCACTCGATGTTAATATAGTTTTTTCAAATATTATTTAGTTTAATTAAATTTAATCGGTGAAAAGGCAGTTTTGCCCAACCGCTTGGCACAATTTTAAAAATTGCCAAACTCGGCGGGTTTTTTGTCTGAACATTAAGTCCGCGGAACGGACAAGGGTAGCCACATTTGCCAAAATACCACCAAATAATTCCTGTCGCCGAGGGTGGTTGGGTTAAACTGCATTCCAACCATTGAATTTACCGGATGAATTAAGAAACAAGCCAATGCTTCTACTATGGCATTTGTCTTGCAATGGCAAAGTTGGTAGAGCGTTGGCGTAGAATCTTCATGCCATCGGGTCGAAGCATAAAATTTTTTTATTTGTATTTAATTTTAGTTTAATATGGGAGAAAAAAAAATTCTCTTATATAAGATATTTAGCAGGATATAAATTTAGATAGAAATACCCTCAGTGACGAAGCGTATAGATCGCTGGAAAAAAAAACTTCTTTTGCCACTTAATATTGTGATTCTGTCATATGTATATACATATTTATATTAATTGTAATTATTTAATAAAAAGCAACTAAAATAAAAAAAAATTCTTTGTTGACCTAAGTAGGATTTGACTTTTAAATATATATATATATATACTGAAAATCTATTCAGTATATATATATATACTGAAAATCTATTCATCTAAATTGGATTTTCAGTATATTTATTTCATACATTCTTATGGTTGCTTTGCGCCTAATTATGTGTGGATTTTTGGAATAATGATATCTTTATGATTTGGATCTAATATTTGTATATATATATATATATATATATATATTATTTTAAATTTTCATTCAATTATGTTATGTTTTAATTCAATTCTTAAATAATAAATATTTTTAATGTAAATAAATAATCTGGTTTTTTTAAATATATTAAAATATTTTCATTTTTTATGAATTCTATAGTTATTTAAAATTAGTGGTCTCTTCTTCTGTTTTTGTAGATTAATCTTATGTTTCGATTGCATATATATGTATATATATATATATATATATATATATATATATATATATATATATATATATATATATATATATATAT
>BMAW01087536.1:102916-115545 GCA_019974015.1 Nephila pilipes
AGACGTTCTAGGCGATAAGTCAAGTTCGATTCCCACATATATATATGTAGAAGTTGGGGTGAAGGAGATTGTTCATCCCGAATCTACGCTGGTTTGCTCTTATGCAATGGGCTGGTTGTCTAGGGGGGTAATTTCGGATTCCATATAATGTTGTTGATGATATTCAAGGATGAAGCTTGCAGTAGTTTTACTCGTTTATTAGGAGAGATGATGAAGAGTGAAAAGTATTTACACTTTGTTATATATACAGGTAGTAAACAGTTCTTCCGAGACGGATAGATGGCTGCCTCATTTAACCCATATTGGCGATGGAACGCGCTCGGGCGTTTGAAATTTACTTCCGACGCGGGTAGCGAAGGAGAAGAAAAGCGGAGAAAGTGGCGGCAAAAGAGAGAAGAGAGCGCGAAAACGAGCTTCACTCAGTTTTGTTCTCGGATAGGTGGCGCTGCATGAGCTTATCACATGACTCTGATTCGTGGCGACATCTATTGAGTATCGGAGGAACTGGTTTTACAGTAGATTGAAAAGATAAAATTAATTGCTTAATAATAATTGGATGGAAAATCCTACATATATATATATATATATACATAACTATTTTAATTTAAGTGCTTATATTCTCTTTCTTCCTTTTCAATCAAAGCAATATCAACTATATTGACACGAATTCTGTGTTTAAAAATATCATTCACATTTTTACAAATGATATCTTTTAAAAAGTTATGCAGCCGAATCATATGCGATTTTAGGATTTTATATATAATTGTAAGAAAAATATTTTTTTTTCCTCAAAAACTTTCAAAGTAATCTTAATGACTTCTTTTTTTAAAAAAAAAACTTTATGAAAGGTAATTGTAAGTTGCATGGTTACTTTGAGATCACATAACTATAAAAAAGAAACGCGAAAATTTTTAATACTACACCAAGACATTTGAGACTAATGCTCTTGCGAATAATTATTTTTATTTCTGCTTTTAATCCTTAACAGATCTGTTAAAACATTAAAAGTACAATCTTTGTTTTTTCCTTTTCTTTTTCTCAGCATATTTTAAGGAAAGAATGCATAATTAAGAGAGATTGTCACCTGCATTCCAAATAAAAAATGCTTTCTGCAATCATAATTGCAATGAAAAGTTTTCAACCAGATTTTTAAAAGAAACATTCCCAAAGGGCAAACAGGAAACAATATTCATTTTCTTTCGTTAACGAATTATTTATATCTCTTAACAGTCTGCAAGAATAAGTACAAAAAAAAAGTGTTAAATACAAAAAAAAATTATTTTATTTCTTAACAAAAAAGTTTCTATGTAAAAATAAAATGTTTCCAATCTCTTAAACTGTAAGAAAATATCGAATTATTTCTATTTTTTTTTTCTCATTAACTTAAAAATAACATAGTAGAATATACATTTTTATTTCCTTGAGAATAGAAAAAAAAAATTTTCTTGTGTGTTCTTAGGTAAGGAATTATTATTACACGCTTAGTAGAATATATTATTACACGCATTATTTTATTCACGTTAGGAATTAAATGGTTTTCAAAATTTTCGAAATGAATATTCAGAATGGAAGAGATATACTAATAACAGAAAGCTCTGCAACCTGATATTCGATAATTTGGCACATTCCATAATCATGCATAGATCTAGTTATTGATAGGTTTCAACCCTATATAACACATGGATCAATAAGTTCCGAGATTAACCCAGAGATGGCGCTCGTAGTAAACCAGTAACCAGGTCTTTCTAGAGTACGAACCTTTGCTTGAAACGTGTCAAAATTTTAAGTCGATCGGACCAGAAACAGCTGAGTTATCGAGGTTGGAGTAAAGTCGTTTTGTAGTTTGTTTAAAAAATGGAAAAAACCGAGTTTCGTGTTCTGATAAAACATTGTTTTTTAATGGGTAAAAACACCGAGCAAGCGAAACAATGGATTGAAAAATGTTACCCGGACTCTTGTCCATCAAAAGCAACGATTTGTCGGTGGTTTGCCGAGTTGAAACGTGGTCGTACCGACACAAATGACGCGGAACGCTCGGGTAGACCTGTGGAAGCCGTTACACCGGAAAATGTGAGTGAAGTGACAAAAATTATAATGAAAGATCGTAAAGTGAAGCTCCGTGAAATTGCTGAGATGACGCAGATATCATATGGAAGTGTATTTACTATCCTTCATGAAAAATTGAGCATGAAAAAGGTTTTTTCCAAGTGGGTGCCGCGATTGCTTTCGATGGAACAAAAACAGCAACGAGTCGATGATTCAGAAAGCTGTTTATCGCTATTTACTCGTAACAAAAAAGATTTCTTGCGTCGTTACGTGACCATGGACGAAACATGGATACATCACTACACTCCAGAGTCGAAGCGGCAGTCATCTGAGTGGCGCACAGCTGGCGAAAGCCGTACGAAGCGTCCGAAAACGCAGCAGTCAGCTGGCAAAGTCATGGCGTCAGTTTTTTGGGATACGCATGGCGTGATTTTCATTGACTACCTCGAAAAAGGTAAATCGATCAACAGTGATTATTATATTGACTTGCTGGTGCGTTTGAAGGAGGAAATCGCAAAAAAACGACCGCACATGCAGAGAAAAAATCCTTTTCACCAAGACAATGCACCCTGCCACAAGTCGATGAAAACAATGGCAAATTGAAATCGAATTGGGTTTTATCTGCTTCCCCACTCTTTATCACTCGCTGATTTTGTTCCCCACTCAGTGACTACTGGCTCTTTGCTGATCTTAAAAAAATGATCCAGGGGAAAAGATTGGGCTCAAATGAGGAGGTCATCGCTGAAACTGAAGCTTATTTTGAAGCGAAAGATATTTTTTTTGATAAACATGGTATTTAAAAATTGGAAAAGCGTTGGAACGATTGTATCACCCTAAAAGGTGATTATGTTGATGAATAAAAAAAATTTTTGCAAAAAAATGTTGTTTCAATGTTAGTCTCGGGACTTATTGATCCATGTGTTATACATACAGGTAAATAATTTTCATATTACCTTTATTTACTATATAGGGATATTTCAAAACCTTTATCAATACTTTTTGCCTTTCAACTCAAAAAGTAACGCTTTTTTATTTAGTTTTTATTCTTATTCCTTTTTTTTTTTTTTTCCTGATAAACTTTTTTAAAAGTTATTTATATTGTTGTGTTAGTAAATTAGATGTCTCAATAGAATATTAAATGAAATTTTACTGAATAATTTAAAACGTTTTAAAAAGTATTCTTAGTTCCATAAAATAACAAGTAATGTTCTTTCATAATTATTCACAGTTTCACAAAAAAAAAAAAAGCTCATTACACAAAAAAATACAAAGCAGACGAGTTATTAATAGTTTTGAATTTAACTGAAGATGGGTTCGCGATAATTCTTCGTCTGTTTTTAATCAAGATTAATTTCAGTTTCTTTTCGCTTAGGAAAACCATTATTTGTGTGGGTGTTTGAATGCTGTAGGAAAGATTCGGTGACTAATTCGAATACCTATCGAAACAGTTTTAGTGATTTACTTACAGGCATCTCTCGAAAATCATTAATAATTCTGGAGTCACTTGAACCTCTACAATTCCAAAACGTAGAAGGAATCAAGTAAAGTGTCATTAATATCTTATGACTGATGGATTAATTTAAACTCTTCTAAGTTAGAAAGAAACACAAAAAGTTATGAATAGCACTGCTTGATTTATGCACAATGAATTATGGGGCCATTTATCTGTTTCCTCAAAATAAAACGTGTTAATTTTTAGATAATGATGAACAAATTCGAAAAAACGCATATTTTTGCATTGTTTTTATTTATTAATGAAAAAAACAGCGATGAACAAGGGAAAATAAATTATTTATTTTACCTCATATCTTTTTTTAAGAAAAAGTTTGCTTGAGTGTCAGGTATCCTAACAGTTCCCGAACTGAATATTCTTAAATTTATGATACAAAAACAACGAATTTTAAATTAATTATTTGTATGTTAATGGTGAAAAGCACTTCTAACATATCGTAAAAAAAAAAAATTCGAGCCTTTCATATACCACAAACGCTCAAACTCTCCACTCGTTTCGACCCGTGTGGTGACCGGGAATGACAGAATAGTTCCACTGTAGCTCATACATGTCGTAAGAGACGACTAAAATGGGTACCCAGCGTCTGGGGGTATAGCCGAGCACCCTGCCCCTGGGGATTATATCAGGGACCTCGGGGACTCGCCTTCTTCAGGTAAGTACGGGCATCATGACCCCGAGGCACCCTAGTGATCTTTTTCTTTCCCAAGGGGTTTACTGCCTTTGGTAAACACGTCTAGACCACAGTTAAATCTTTTTGGTGCATCATGGCCATATCTGACTCTTGCGACAGTAAACTTTACTTTCTCTATCTCTTACTTACCCTTGTCGACAAATCCATTTTCATTGTTTTAGCGTCTAGATCATAGACCTTGTTTGGCACAGTATGGCCACATCTGGCTCTTGCGCCAATAAACTTCACTATCACTCACTCATTCCACCCGTTTCTTGGAGCTGCATTCGTGTGCGTATATTTCGAGAAACGCCGCGTTTCGAGATGATTTCTATCATTTGAGTTTTGAAGTAGGACGTTTTCTCCGAAACTTCGAGAAATATTTTTCTTCCCCGTGGAGGGGGAGATAGTTATGAGTGACCTTGGTTGGCGGGGGCTATTTCGAACCCTGGAGTAGTCGGTTCGAAGACATGTTGATCGGTCGTTTTTTGCTATGCTTTAGCCAACCAGACTGAAAAAGATGTCTCATTCTAGTTAGTTTGTTAAGCATTTTAACTTTTGGTATTGTTGTTGAAGAGAATCTCTGCATACTCCCCCTCCAGTATCATCATTATGATACGAAGAGAACCATTGGTATTTGTAGAGAAGTTTGCTGTTTTTTTTTCAGCCATTACGGCAATTGATATTTCATCCTCTCACTTTTGAATTGAATTTTGTTTGGAAGAGTTTTCCATTTGAATCATTGACTGCCTCGAGTTGAATGGCGTGTCTCGTCGACACGTGCGCCAGAGCCGGGATATCACTAGTCGTGATTTATGTGCGGTTGTTAGACATACAGAGGTAAATGCTTTACGTCGGAGCATATGCAATCAGTAGGTATAGGCTGTGCTGCCATAAGTCCTGAGTCACCACTTCTGCTTACTTGTGGCTCTCATCCTGTGGAGGGGGAGAGAGTTGTTGAGCTCGGAGTGCCAGGGGAGTTTCGAACCCCGGTCCACTGGGTCTGAAGAAAGGTTAACCGATCGATTTACTGCGGCCAGGCTAATAAATCGATTTACCAACCAGGCTAATAAAGGCATGTAATTTTGGCTTTTGGCATTGTTGTTGAAGACAGTCGCTGCACAGTAATACGGCAATTTTCGGTTCATCTTCTGCTTAGGGACTATTTTCACAAACTTTGTTCTTTACATATTCCCTCAGGAAAAAAGTCAAAGAATTCTCAGATCAGAGGAACGAGGTGTTCAGAGATTTCTTGAGATGAATCTATCGTCCAAGAAAGTCTCGAAGCACTCTCATGATTTCATTACTCTTATCGCATATTGCATCATCTTCTTTGAATCAAGAAACTCGCTCACTTTATCTAAGAATTCTCTGAACTCATTCCTCCTTCCTGTGTTTATCATAACAGGTCAATTGAAAAGTCCCCGGCCTGACACATAGATGGCGCTACTAGAATTAAATCCATGTGTTTTTTAGTTAGCCCTAACCCTCAAAAGATGCGTGTATAAATGTGACAGCTGTCAGATCATTAGTTTGTGAATTATAGCATTCTGAATGAAGCAACTTTTGTTATTGTGAAAAAAATGGATAAAAAGGAATTTCGCGTGTGGATAAAATATTGCTTTTTGAAGGGAAAAAATACAGTTGAAGCAAAAACTTGGCTTGATGCCGAGTTTCCGGACACTGCCCCAGGAAAATCAACCCTCAAAGATTGGTATGCTAAGCTTAGACGTGGTGAAATGAGCACCGAAGACGGTGAACGCCCAAAAGAGGTTGTTACCGACGAAAACATTAAAAAAATCCACAAAATGATTTTGAATGACCGTAAATTGAAATTGAATGAAATAGCAGACACTCTAAAGATATCAACTGAACGTGTACATCATATCATCCACGAATATTCAAGAATGAGAAAGTTCTGTGAAAAGTGGGTGCCACGCGAGCTCACTTTTGACCAAAAACAACGACGAGTTGATGATTCGGAGCAGTGTTTGAAGATGATCAAGTGTAATAAACCCGAGTTTTTGCGTCGATATGTGACAATGGATGAAACATGGCTCCATCATTTCACTCCGAAGTCCAATCGACAGTCATTCGAGTGGACTCCACACGATGAACCCGCTCCAAAGCGTGGGAAAACGCAACAGTCGGCTGGCAAGGTTATGGCGTCTGTATTTTGGGATGCGCAAGGAATAATTTTCCTTGACTACCTTGAAAAAGGAAGGACCATCAACAGCGACTATTACATAGCGTTATTGGACCGTTTGAAGGACGAAATCGCCGAAAAACGGCCGCATTTGAAGAAAAAGAAAGTGCTGCTTCACCAAGACAATGCACCGTGTCACAAGTCAGTGAAAACGATGGCAAAAATCCAGGAATTGGGCTTCGAATCGCTTCCTCATCCACCGTAATCTCCAGATCTGGCCCCCAGCGACTATTTCCTGTTCTTAGATCTCAAAAGAATACTTGCTGGGAAGAAATTTTCGTCGAATGAAGAGGTGATCGCCGAAACTGAGGCCTATTTTGAAGCAAAGGACAAATCGTACTACAAAAATGGTATCGAAAAGTTGGAGGGTCACTATAATTAGTGTATCCCCCTTGAAGGGCATTTTATTGAATAAAAAAAAACTAATTTTGCCAAAAAAATGTGTTTTACTATGGTAGGCCGGGGACTTTTCAATTGACCTGTTATATAGGTCATGAATTAACCCTCATTAGGATCAACGTGATTGTTTATTAAAATTACAATGAGAAACAACACGAGGGCTAATGGGGACTGACCTCATAATTGTGAGCCTCAATCTAATGGCGAGGATGATATTTAAACTGATACCTCCCTCTCCAAACTTCCGCACCATGCCAACAGGAGGACATGGTACCCCGACCAGATTTAACCTGCATCATTCATACTACTTCGCGAAAATTCGGTGACATCAGGGCTCAAACACACAACTCGAAGAAAACAATGGTGCTCGTGAGTGGGCGACCTTGACCATAAGGATACCACGGCCACATCAGTGGGGTCAAAGTACACAAGTATTTTTTTTTTCTATGTAATGCAAATTTAAAATGAAATAGAAGGTTTTAAAATATCGTATTGGGTTTTAAAAAAATGGTGGATTGTACTCTGTTGCTTCATTTCAGATATGTTTGTTAGACCTTAGGGCAGGGGGCACCAAAGGGGTCGATATAGACCCTGGGGGTTAATATAGTATTATTAGGGGTCGGTATGATCTAGGGAGTCGATTAGGGGTTGATGAATAAAAACCAATGCAATTCAATCACAATTTTATGGACAGCAGCGCAGTATGCAAAACTTTCGTTTGGAATGCCATTTGTAATTACAATACAGTTTGTAAAGTTTTTATATAGATTAAAGGTTATTTTATTTCTCATTCCTACGTGTTTCTTAAAATAATTATTTATCTTTTTTTATCGTTTAAAGTATGCATGTTTCGTGATGGGTTCTCGTTCTCAGACTTGTGAGAAAGGATTCGTGCTCCGTTTTGCTACAAGATGGCCCAAATTAGACCACAGAATCTTAAATTACGACTGTTTGATAAGCTTTACGAGCAAAATGAACTATCAAACCAATTATTATTATACACCGAAATACGATCGTTGACAAGAAGTGCATGTTTACAAAAACTTGCTGAATTGTTTAAAGAGTTACAAAATTTCTTACTGAAATTAATCCAGCCTTAAGTGACGAATTGCATATATATATATATATATAATTCTTATTTGGCCGATGTATTTGTAAAGCTCAATAATATTCAAACACGTCAAAAAGGAAAAGATATTACATCAATTCAAGCACGAACAATTATTTTAAACTTTTAAGGTAAATTAAACTTATTTAAGTCTTCATTGTTACAAGAATATTTGCAATACTTTTGAAATTTACGCCAATTGGATAAAACCCACTTAGAATTAGAAATACATACAAATCATCTCCAAGAATTAAGCGATATTTTTAAATTACGCTTTGGGGATATTAAAAATATAGATATCCCAGAATGGACTAAAGCGTCACTTTCTACTCTAGTTGAAAATAACGACAGTCATTTGCAAGACGAAGTCATTGAATTATTATTTGACCATGAAGCTAAGACGCTTTTTAATAATTTAACTGTGAGTAAATTTTTTTAATTACATTCTCAAACTCATGTATGGTTGAATCTGGCCTCAGTCTTGTTAATTCTATTTTAACAAAGAAGAGAAATCAATGCAATATGGAGCGCCAAGACGAAGCAAGACTGAAATTAACAAATTTCGAATCAAATATTGCTAATCTAGCCAAGAGTCATCAGGCACATCCTTCTCATTGATTTATGTAAAAATTTGATTTTGTCAAAATCAAAAGAGAAAAAAAAAACTCAACTGTTTCTTAAATGATTTAATTCATTTAAGAAACAGGTAAGTTTTTTTCTTCTTTTTTTTTATCATTTTTATATAGGGGGTCGATAAGAGAATTATAAAATTTTTAGGGGTCGATAATCAAAAAAGTTTGGCGACCCTTGCCCTAGGGGATGAAGTGGGCAAATTCATAGCAAAGAATAAGAAATCGGGAAAATTCATGTTACTCGTACACGGTTCTTAACCGTTTTCGGAATATTCCGAAGTAAATGCCATATATAAGCATTATCGGATGAAATCTCCATATAGAATCTATCTACACATTTGTAATTTTTCGTTCAAGAGTTTTTTACGGTTTCACGAGGTTAGTTAATGATTCAACAGTGCTATGAAAACAATGCAACAATAATACTTCTTTATTAATTAGTTGACGATGGCTTACATATTAGAAGACATATTTATATATTTCAATCGATTATATTTACATCTATTCAATCGTAATACAAACTTAATTTAAGAGATGTGTATTCATCTCATTTTCTCAAACGCCGAATTTCTAGTTTCAGTCGACAGCCATGCGAATACATTCGAATTTTAAAATTCATTGTTCGAAATTGGTGTCCCTACACGTTCGACTCCCTGTGCCGCGGCACAGACTGAACACCCTTGGAAATAACCCTAACCACAATCAAAGACCATATAGGAAATATTATGAACAAAGAATATATTTAAAAGATAGCGATTTGTGAGCGAATTGGGAGTGGAATAGAAGTTTCATCGTCTGAACATGCGACTTTGAAATATAAAAACTAAAATCTCCCTAATAATTATTAAGTCTTGCAGTTGTACTAAGATATTAAAACTATTAAAAAAAGAAGGAGCCTAAATTTGAATTTAATAATATTATTAAAACAATCAATACGCATTTACATAAACCAGCCTCAATACAGGGAGGTAAGGACGAAGAAATAAAATGCACATAAATAATATATATGTATATTGATAATTATTTTAATATGTACTGGTAAACTTTCCAAAAATTTAAATTTTATAATTTTCTATATTTTAGTATCATCTGGGCCCCAATTCTGGAAAATGTTCTCAAGTTTATGATAAATCAAGGATAACTTTCATATACTCATGCTGCCATCTATGAAAAGAAAGGTGTTTAATTTCTTATTTCTACATTAGGATTGTTATTATAATAAATATAATCCGTGAAAAAAATACTATTCACAAATTAAAAATATACAATTTTTGACATTTTTCTTCATATTATATTTTACCTCTAATTCAATATTGAAATTTCTACATAATAAATATAAAATATTAAAATCATATTTTCATTCACAACGTTAAATATATTTCATAATAAATTTAATGTTTTCATGTAAATATTCCAAAAGCTGAAATAGATGGATAATGTTGTTCTCACAATAATTTACATAATATTTATTTCAGAATTTTTTGTAATTCCAAACATGAGTAAAAGAGATTTTTACATAACGAATATGAGTACAAATATTCGTGAAGTTACAACAAAATTATTCCTAGAAGAAATAGTGTATCAAAAATTTATTTAAAAAAGCGAAAATACATCAAAGTCTTAATCAAAATTATCGAACTATAACTTATTTATAAGCTACAGCAATATTGAATTAAAGAAAAATCCACAGTACAAACAATTTTCAAAGTATAATTTTTATTATAATACTTAAAACCACTGTCTTTAAAATAACTGATAAGTTTTCGTTTCTTCATAATTATGGAGTTCATACTTGTATTTTTACATTTGTTTCATAGATGGCAGCATAAGCGGATGTAAAAAGATTATTTGCCATGTGGAGGTACTGCTGCCAATTTTGCGTGCAACCAAGGACAAACATATAAATATAAAAAATCAGATTAATTAGCTTTGAATGTTAGATTCCTTTTTTTTTTCATTGAGTATTTTTTTAATGATAATTACTTTAGTTTTTCCTGTAGGCACTATTATTTATTTGCCCTAAGAAAATCATTCATTCAAAATATCTTAATATAGTAAAACAGTAATTCGAATTCTTCCAATAATAAGGTTAACATTTCTCAAAATTGATTGGGAAGTCTTGGTTAAAATTAAGTATTTATTTTTCTGTTACATAAGTGTAATTATTTTAATGTTATTATATTCTGAACTTTCATTTTGAACATCAGACAGTCAAAAATAAAAGAAACGGCCGTGAAAAACAAGTGGCTCAAGTCGTGAGCTTCAATCCTATCAACAACAATCATACTCGTATGTTTCTTGAGTGCTAGCCTTGGTCGGCATTGTACTTCTGTTTTAATTTTATGCATGTTGAAGAGAGAAACAAAGAATTTACAACGAGCCCAGGCAGGAATGAAAGTAAAAGAAAGCAAGAGAAAATTGGAAGAAGTGAAAGTTTTTTTTAAAAAATTTAGTTATTTAAATTAAATAATCTTAATTTGCGAATCATGATGTCACTAAAAACCTACCTTCTTTTGGGATGGATGCAGGCTAATTCTGTCGAGGCTCGATACCCTCACGTTGAGCTGATGTGGAAGTAAAGTGAGAGAAAGGTGCCAGTTCAAGCGTCGTCCTCGTCATTTGATTGAAGTACGAATTTATAAGTTTTGTTGCCAGTAGCCCTCATGTTGCTTCTTAGTTAAATGTTTAACAATTAATAACAAAAAACACTGAAATATATCATGGAAGAGCATGCGTTTCGAGACTTATTCATAAAGTTCTGAGCAAGATTAAGCCGAAGCAATGATCAAAAATCCACCAGATTCGAAGATTTAAAAGCTACAAAGCTTATGTGTTCCTGGAAATCCAACAACCATTTAATATATATATAGTCTAAATCTTTTGTTATTGCCTCAAATGTAACACACACACACACAAATCAAACTTTTTTGCTTAATAAATACTTTGAAATTTATAATTTCAAATGATTCTTTATATAAATATTTCACTGTATCTAACTCTACTCATTTTGATTATCAAAACCCTTATTCAGTACAGCATAAATAATTCGAGATAAAAACCAATGTTTTTATATGGTGGAAAAGTTTATTACAAAAATTATTGAAATATTAGTTAAAACTCGTCGCAAATATCTAAATATTGATCAGCAAAAAAAAAAAAAAAAAAAAAAACCCCCAAGTTTGGCAATTTTTGAAATAGCTCCAAGTGGTTGGGATAAACTGCTTTATTAAAAAAAAATATTGAAATGTTAGTTAAAACTTGTCGCAAATGTTTAAATATTGTATTGTTAGGCGAGTAAAAACGATTCCCAAAGTTTCAGAGCTCTAGCTTGATGAGAAGTTGGTTAAATTAGCAATGAAAAATTTGATGACAGACTGACACACTGTTAGATACACACACACCATGTGAAATATATAAAAACGTTTTAAAATACGAATGAAATATATATATATATATGAATGAAAAATTTTAAGATAATATACGTATGTTTCTATCTTTTATTTTGTAGAGACGATAAAAGTATCCTACGCATAGTGTTTCAATAACAAAAGTTTTTTTAATGAATGAAAAATTCTAAAAATTATTTATTATGTACGCATGTTTTTACTGGCGGGACGTTTACTGAATCATTCATTCTCACAATCGGAAAGAGAAAAGAAGTTTGAAGGAAGTCTGTGGCAGGTATCCAACTTTAAAAAAAAAGAAGAAGAAGAAGAATTATTTCCAGAAATGAAACAATATAATTGGCAGAGTTACCTTAAACTTGCCCTGGATGTTTTGCGCCAAATGTCTGCATGTACTATGAGTGTTTCTGATTGTATCTGTTATTGTCAGATATATGAGATATCTGATTAAAAGAGCACATGTGTATCAGTACACAGGAGTGGCGATTAGGAATTCGAATTAGGAACGAAGAATTTAATAAACATAGAATGATAAATGTACAAAAGAATGGGTGCTACAGAATCAAAAATCTATCTAAATTCACTTCTATAGTCTGATGAATCAATGCATATGTGTGTGTGTGTGTGTGTGTGTGTGTGTGTGTGTGTGTG
>BMAW01087552.1:0-10966 GCA_019974015.1 Nephila pilipes
CACTTTTATCTTTTGTAGATGGATGGCATTGTTTGAACACATTTACCCAATTATAAACATAATAAGTGTTTAATCAAAGCTCTAAACAACTTTTTTCTAAATAAAAACATGTTATTTGCTGTAAAAATGAAAGTGTTTTGTGGAAGTAATTTAGACATGATAGCTGTCTAGTGGGTCATGATGCTTCTAAAAGCAATTTAATTTTGATGCTACCAACGTGATCTCCTGGATTTTCGAATCCTTTATTGAAAGACCCTCCTATTTTTTTTTTTTTTTTAAAGGAAAGTATATGAAGAAAATCACTAAAAATTAATAGCTAAGCCTTTCTGTTATCAAAAATAATTCGTTATACGGAATAAAAATACTTTATTAGACTGATAAATAAAATGTAGCATTCATTAGTGAAAATATTAGAATTGTATGGTGAGTAGTGAAGAAATTCATGTTAGTGAAAGATGCTACTGTCATCAAGCTTCGTCATGAAACAAAGTTATTTGCTTTAAATACCATGAATATATCCTGTATATTTCAGAGTTTGAAAACAAAATGTTAAGAACTATTAATATTAGAAACATATTAATTGGGATGATATACATTATTTTCATTTGTAAGAATCTTCGTTTGTTGTGATATTCTTAATTTATTTAGGGTTCGTATTAAAGTAAAATATTTTATGTTTTTTATTGAAGTGCTATGGAAACGGTTGTTTTATCTTATTGTGGAACAAAGCGTTTTGGTATCAATAACTCAGCTAAGAAAGCTAAGAAAGCTAAAGCATATCCAGAGAACAATGTAAAAAAGGCTAATTTCAAATCCTGTAATTTAAGTGGCAATTCTGGTTCTTCGTACTTAACTTCCAATCTCTTTTTCAAGGTACCAGCAAAAGCATTATCATTTAACCATTTATTGATGAATCCGCCATTGTTTAAGCGGTGAAGAACGTCATTCAGTCGCTCTCTACAACAGAATTCTTTATTCACTGCAATTCCCGCATACAAAATTCCTAAGTTATCATCAGACTCTCTCACGTTGATGTATGGTGGTGAACCAAAAAATAATCTCATCGCCCCTCTCGTAGTAATTAGGGCAACTGGATCATCCAAAAGGTCTTGGATGCTCTCTCCATACGAGAATTCCCAGTCATTTTTCTCAATAATTTCTCCCAACTTTACCATGTATTCATTCTTACTTTCACGTAGTAATTGTTTGTCAATGCTTCCTTTGAGTGTTAAACATTTGTACTTTCCACTTAAAACCGCCCTCGACAACTCTTCGAATGTTCTAGGGACAGGTTCTTTTTCCGGCATGGTCAAGAAGGACAAAAAACTGGTTTTGTAGAAGAAAGGCATGGTAACTGCAATAGTCAGCCAGAAACCAAGCAGCACTCTCCTCCAGGGCGTGTCTCTGATATTCCCCATGGGCTGCGAAACGATACTTCCCAGCACCCATAAGAAACTGCCCAAGAGGGTAATCTTCCTGAATATTATTCTTTGAAAGAGAACAGTAACAGCTAGTACCATCAATAGATATAGAATCCAAACGTTCATGGTGAATGGGTAGGTGAAAGCTGTTATTTTAGGCATCAATCCAGGTTCTTTAACTGTAAAAGCCTTTTGGTGGGCAAAATATGGGATGCTGAAGTCAACGGCTTTCATTCTTTCTTCAGAAATTGATAAAGACTGCATTCCAATGTCAGCTTCTCCGCTCTCTACTAATCCAATTACTCCATCCCATGTCCCATTGCTGTGACGGGATCCGAATTGGCCATTCGGAGACAAAAAAATTTCGATTTCAAAATTGAGTTTGTTGGCGAGGCATTGCAACATTTCCCCTTCCCCTCCGCCAAGAACAGTTCGATTATTGATAATTTGTACCGTCATTGATCTCGGAATTTCGAATGTGGCCACTTTTATTTTACTGGGAAAATGAAAAAATTTCATGTTTAGTTTTTCTCTAGGAATCCACTTCACTGGAGGAAAAGAAATGTATCTTTGATTATTGAGCAATACTGTTCTGATGTCACAGTACAGAAGATGAGCTTCAAAAGAATAAGACAGAATTATAGGAAAGATATCGAAAGTCACTTAGTTACAGGAAATGTGTCACTGATGCTTGAGTGGATGGTATAGGGTTCGCGAACCACACAATTATTATTATTATTTATTTTTTATATTTAAGCCTATACATAATGTTTTAATTACGTTTAAATACTTAACTCGTTTCGAATTCAGATATCGATGTACCTCATCATATTTATTTCAAACTATACCTTCGTTTCCAATAGTTCTATAAATTGCTTGTTCAATTTTAAACTAATTTTAAAGGATTAATCCATGAGAAGTTTCATTGGGATCAATCGTTGCTGAATGCATTATTTTTTGTGTTTTAAGAGAAACATTTGAACACCGAATGAAGTTAAAAACAGGAACGTGTCAAATTAAACGGAGAAATAAAAAAAGTCCAATAATTATATAGCTTCTAGTAATTGAGGAATAGATCAAAATAGTTTTGAAAATGTATAAAGTTGTTTGTTACGCCAAAGTAAAGTTTGGAAAAAACGTTTGTTTTCGTAACATTTCAAAAACATTCCATAGAAAGTCCTCATTTGAAAAAAAAACATATATAAGCTACAAAATTTTGGGACAAACAGTTCAATATAACTTAAATGTAAATATAACTCATCGTGAATTAGACTTTTTTATATGGTGCATTTGAAAAAAATTGTTTATTCGAATAGCATTATTACTCACTATTTTTTTTCTTCAATGTAAAATATTATAGTAATCTAAGATATTTTCAGCTTTAGTTAGAAAACATTCGTTGTAGTATCATATGATTGAAACATTAAATATCCTTCATCTTTTGTCTCTCTAATTTGCGAATTTTCTGTATTGTTTTTTATTTAAATTTTCAGAAAAAAAATGCATCACAATTTTATTATTTTATATTAAACCTTGCGCGGACCCCCTGACGTCGTTGAGGGCCCCCCAAATCAGTTTTAATATTCCGTGGACCTCCTGAATGATATCGTGGACCCCTAGGGTTCCGTAGGGACCACTTTCGGAACCACTGCTCTAGACGGTGGCTGTTTGGGTGAGACGGAAATGGAATGGCATTGGCTGAAAGATAAACATAGTCATAGAGTCTCATCTCTAAAACCCAAACTAAAGCTCAAATTTATCTCATTACGATCAGGTTAAGCATAGCGATTTGTAATTAACAATTATGAAAATAGAAACTATTGAAAAATTAGGTACTTAAAAATATTTTTTCTTTTTTCTTAAGAGTTTTGACAGTAAATAATTAGTTTTTTTCGTATGGAACTGGAGATTCGCAACTTAACAACAAAAGACCTGCATGTGGCTCGCGAGCAGTAGGTTGCCGACCCCTACCATAGTTACTTGCATTCAGGGCTGATGTCCTTGCGAATATCCTCGGATTTTGTCAATCAGCAAACAAATGGAGTAATCCATTACCATTGATAATTTAGCCATTTTCAATCCCCTTGGTATCATTTGAGTTTGCTGCGACCAATTTGTTACCCACACCTTACAACAGCCATTTTTAATGTCAATAATGCTGGCTGGTACGAACCACACATTACAACAGCCATTTTCAAAGTCAATAATAATCGTGGCTGACATGAACAGTTCTTATTCATACAGCAAAACTATATTAACAGTTATCATAGCACGATCAGTTTTTTTTCAATTTATGGACTAAAAGTACATATTTGCTTCTTTGAATAGACTTCAAAAAGTATTGACTCCTTACAATACTGAACTAGTCAAAATAAAAGCAGAAAATTATTTCCCCCTTAAAATATAATTTACAAGTTGCTGGTGCTTCCATCTCACGATAATAATGGACACTAATGTTTTTCTCATTGTCATGTTTTGACATCAATGAATGTCCGAAAATACAATAACCCACTTTCGGAAGAATTTACAAACTCAGCTTTAATCATTTTTAAAACTCTTAGAGTTTTTTATTTCACAAAAACATTAGAATTTTTCATAATCATTCATTAGATTGAATTTGAGCATTTTATCCTCGGTACATAAACAGAATATTTATGGATCATAACTATGTCATGTTTTAATTTAAATGGAGGATGTCATTATATAAAATCTGAAAATGCAGAAGTTCTCGAAAAGCTTGTAAAGGAGTTTTCAATCGCTTCCTTTTACGGATTAGACGTAAATATTAGAAAATGAAAATTTTTAAATAAACAATTAGAATTTCTCGGTCATGTTATTAAAAGTGGTAAATTATACCCTTCACCACAAAAACTTAAAGCTGTTTTTAATTTTACAGAACCAAAAAATGTACTGATTGTATGCCAAAAAGACATAAAATATTTTCTTTGTCTTTCTAGATTTTTCAGAAATTCATTTCAAAAAAATTTCTCCATAATTGCAAATCCATTAACAGTGACGAAAAAAGCGTGAATTTAAATTTGCTGATAGAGAAATACAAACATTCAATTGTCTCAAACAGTATTTATGTTCCCCACCTGTTCTGAACATTTACAATAAGAACACTGCTACCGAATTTCATTGTGATACTTATATTCATGGTTATGGATGTATTTTACTCTAAAAATGAATGACACTTCATGCTCTTCAAACAGTTAATTTTATGAGTAAGAAAACAACAGATTCCGAAAGAAAATATAGCAGTTATGAACATGAAGTCTTAGCTATTGTTCAAACATTATAAGAGTTAAACAAGCATTAAAAATCATACCTTATAAGAATTACTTTTTAAAATACGACATACTCTACAATTATGTTGATGGTGAAGAACTCTTCGTTGTTCTTAAGAATATGCAAAATGACATTAATTGCATCGCACACGAGCGGGGATACTATTCTTCTAAAAGAACAGAAGAAGCATTCAAACATCAATTCTATATCCCTAAAGTTAAAGAAAAAATAGACTGTTTCCTTCAAAATTGTGTTCCATGTATTTATTTAATCGCAAATGTGACAAACAAGAGGTCTACAACACCCTATCGAAAAAGAAGCAATTCCTTTACACATATAACATGATAACCATTTAGGCCCATTCCCTACTACAAATTAGAATTATACACATATTTTTGCCGTCATTGACTCCTTCACAAAATTCGTATAGCTTTAAACAATGAAATCAACAGATGATGCTGAAGGTATTGCAAAATTATAAAATCAAAAATACAAATTTGGCAATCCATCTAGTGTTATTTCTGATCGTGGAACTGTATTCACTTTGAAGCAATTTCAAGATTATTGCAGTACCGAAACCATCGAACATTTCCCAATCACCACTGGATTACTTAGACAAAATGGTCAAATAGAAAGTTTAAATTCTACAATCAAAATGGTTGTATCCAAATTTAACATAGACAATTTAAAAAAAAATGGTATATGCACGTCAAAGAAGTCCAGGAGGTCATAAATTCAACGTTCCACCGAAGTATTCTAAAAATTCTCTTCGAATTGCTGTTTGGATCTAAAATGAAGATTCAACATTTTACCTAGATCTCAAATTTACTTAAAGAAGAAATAGAAGCTGACTTCGTCTGCACCAATGATGCATTTTGAAAACAAGCTAAACGACATATCCTGAAAGTTTAAATGAAAACAGAAGAAATTACAACCTCCGGGCAAAAATCAGTAACAGTTTTCCAACTTCATGATCTAATGGCCATCAAATGTACTGAACTGGGACTAGAACCCAAACGGAAACCCAAATACTTAAGTCCATACAAGACAACAAAAATCAAACCGAATGACATTTAAGATTTTGAATAGTGGGCTTTTTTGAACGACCAGCAAAAACTAGTACTTGCGCTGAATATTTTAATCACTGTGCTAATGATGCTATTACCTGATGAACTAAATCAATCACATTTTCACCCGAACTTTTAAAAGACATTTTTTCCCCCTAAAAATCTTTCTATCTTACAGATTGAATTTCAATTTTTTACGTTATTTTGTGTTTTTCTTCTATATGAATTTTTCTTTTCTTATCAGATATTGTGAAATACCTTAAAACTTTTGAATTTTTTGATAGTTAATATTGAGCCATATATTAACCAACTTTTAAGTGAGTTTGTTCTTACTTCAATTGTATTATAACTTTCTTACTATGTATGCATATACTATTGTTTTAATTATACCTTTACTGGCTCACCTGAGGTCAAGTAATATTGTCGAATGGACGACAAAGGGAATTGTCTCGCTGTGCTAAAGCAGCGCCACCTTCAACGGAGATAAGGTTTGATCTTGAAATGTAAGTACGCTGAAATAGGTATCCGTCGTTTTCTTTAATTTGTCATCTTTTAATAAACTAATATGAACTTGATTCTAAAAATGAGCTTGATTCTTTACAATATACCAAAGCGAACATATATACACACTCATGGACAGAACAATTAGCGCACCAAGAAGGAGTCGTCAAAATAAAACGAAATTTTACATACGTAATAACTACTTTGATAAAAGTAAATGATTAGAAAATCAAAGATAAAGGATCATTTATTTCAGAGAAAAAGGCAAAAGAACCGAGGATTTAATACCCTGTTGAACCCCCTGTAGCGCGAATGCACAATGCGATACGATTGGGCATTGAGGCATACAAGTTCTGTATCATGTCTTGAGACATACAAGTTCTGTATGATGTCTTGAGACATTTCGTTCCATATTTGCTGTAACCTTGTCTCTAGTTCGTTCAAACTCGTGGGATGCCCAACTCGCCGTCCCAAATGATCCCAGATATGCTCGATTGGAGACAAATCTGGGGATCGGGCAGGCCAAGGAAGGGTGGTAACAGTGCTGAGACTGTCTTGTGAAACCCTTACTGAGTGAGGTCGAGCATTGTCTTGTTGAAAAATGGTTCCTGGGAGCCGTTGCATGAGTGGCAACACATGTGGTTGCAGGATGTTATGGACATACCGCTGGGCTGTAATGGCGCCACGTATCAATATAAGGGGTGACCGTGTATTGTAGGCAATGACACCCCATACCATCACACCAGCTGTGGGAGCGGTGTGTCGCTGTAAGGCAAAGGCAGGATTGAGGCGTTCACCACGGGGTCTCCCCGCACGAACACGATTGTCATGATTGCTGAGAATGGATCTGGATTCGTCGCTAAAGACGACTTGGTTCCATTCTGCTACAGACCAGTTTCCTCGTGCGTAGCACCACTCCAAACGGAGGCGTCGATGGGGGGGGGGCGTCAAGGGCAGCACACGTAACCCGCGCCGCGATCCCAAATGTCCTTCAGTCAAGCGCCTTCGTATGGTTCGAGAAAACACAGGGGCCCCTAGTAAAGGTGCTACCTGTGCCTGGATGGCGGCCGATGAAGCGGTTGGCTGTCCGCGTGCATTTCTTACGATGTGACGGTCTTCTCGACGACTTGTCTGTCGAGGGGGTCCTGAGTCTAGTCTTTGTGTAAATGACATCTCTCGGATCCACTGGTCCCAACACCTCCTCACAACACAATCAGAGCGGCCTAATTGACGAGCTACTCGTCTAGCTGACCACCCAACTTCCATCATGCCGATGATTCTCCCACTCTCAACTGCGACAGCTGCTCATATTGTCTTCGAGTACTGCGTAATGGCATGTCTACCTCAGCTCATCCTTTGTAAACGATTCAGAATACTCAAACAAGCTTTAGTTATCTGTTTTATACTCCACGGAGGACGACGTTAAACGGCTATACGTAATGCGCAATCACGCTGCATTTCTAATCATTTACATATCCCTCCGACATGTACCTTCATGACAAGTTTCGTTACGATCCCGCAATTATTTTTTGGGGCTCTAATTTTTTTTGTAGCGCTAATATATATATATCACTATTATTAACAATAATAAATACATTATTTATAATTAAATGCTTATACCTCTATTCAACATAAAAATTCTTACAAATTATTGCATATTTCTCTGGCACCTTATTATATAACAAATAGTGAATCAATCTTTTAACTTCTTACATCTATTATTTTAGTGCTATCATTTATCTTAAAGCTCAAGTATTTTAATTCAATTTTAATATCAATTTTATTTTTTTAAATGTCTCAAACGGTAAATTATACTTAATTGACAATTTCGTTAAGAAATTATCAATATTTTCAGTAGTTTATTCTTTAATAAATTTATTGCTTTTAGAATCAATATTTTTAAAACTAATACCTTGATTCGTAATTTCTCAAATTGCTATACTTAACAATATTTAAATTACCTTTTAACCACTTGTTGATATTCCAATCAACAAAAACCTTTTATTCCTTGCAATAGAATTAATTATAACTCTAAAAATATTTACTATTCTTACAATTATGTAACATACGTCCTATATTTTTAATACATTTAAAAGCATTCTTAATTTTAATATTATTAATAGGAATTAAATTTTATGCTTATTAAGAATCTTGATAAAGTTTATTTTATCAAAAGATTTATTCATGAATCGAGTACTATAATGTTCCATATTCTATTCTACAATTACTTTTTCTGACCCTATAGTCAAATATTCTAACATTAAAAAAGAATTCGCTGTTTTTAATTTATATGTGCAACTCTCCTTTTTTTTTCTTTTCGTGTTCTTCTCTTGGAATCGTTGAAATATAAATTTTTAAGTAATTTTGATAAATTTCATTAGTTCTTATTATTTTGCACGAGAAAAAGTGGTAAAATTAAAATACATTTATTTAAAGTTAATTGATGATACATAAATACTTTTATATATTATTTGATTTTTTTTGACAAACACACTAATATTCAGATATCTGAATGTTAAAATATGATTTCCTCTGATTTTAATTTTAAAATTAATGTTGATTAATTCAAAAATCCCTTTCTTTTCTTGAATGTATCACAATTACTTTGATTTTCATTTTATCTATTAACCTTGAAAACTTTCTCTTGCTCATTATTATTATACTCCTTTCTGTAAATAGGTTACGTAAATTCTAAGCGATTAAATACGAGCATTAAAAGTGATAGAATTTAGGATGGAGATGGAGCATATTTATCTCAGAAAGAAGGTCGTCATCTTATCCTTTCTCCTTCCTCTTTTACATTATCGAAATCATTGATAGGCTAACTTAATTTGGTGGCTTATCCCTTCTCTTGGGTTCGTAATGACTATTTTTTATGCTAGCTTACCCAATAATTCAATAAGATTTAAAAATTTGTTAAAGACCATCGTCTTAAGCAATTAACAATGAAATGTTATTTACATTTCTTTATCTCTCTCTTTCTTGGAGTTCGTTTTCGTTCCTAAATCTTACTCGAAAGTTCAGATTTCGTCTTATGTTATTACACTGGCAACCCCTTTCTTGAACAAAAAGGGAGTGGACACCATAATTTTCTCACGCAATAGACATCCTATATATTGTAGGTTCACTCAATTTTTTTTTGATCTGTTAAGTTTTAATTCCATTCTTTCTCCTATCGCCCGATATTTATTCATTGTGTCTGAAAAGCCTTGAGAAGGGTTGGAGCCTAAAATTGAGAAAAATGAAAAGACAACTTTCTTTTCTTTTTCAAAGAAAAGCAATTTTTACTTTGTGTCCTAATAAAACTATGGGAATTTTAAGAGAATTCTAACTAAATAAATTTTGTGAATAATGTCTTAAATTAAAAGAACATTTCTTAAAGGCGAAGTTTCCAATTGGGATTCATTGCAATGTGGTTAAGAGGTGAATGTCAAAGAAGTGATTGCTCTAAAGTTAGAATGAGTAACATTTTCGAAGATATTCTGAAAATCAAAAATAACATTTGTAAAATATTTTAATTACATTAGAGTTAATAACAAAACAGATAACTTTTTTTTGTTTTGTGTTCTTTCTGGTTAAATTTTTTTTATCGCGAGCGTTTCGTTTCCTCTTGTAATTGATACACTCAGATAATTGTTGATCTATGAGTCTTACTGTATCGGAAAATTTTGTTTCTATACTTTACTGAATTGGCTTACTTACCTATCTGAGTTAATATTTTTCATTTCTTGGCTTGTAAACAATGTTACAGATAAGTCCTTCATATTTTCCTAGATACATATTAATATCGTCATTTCTATTGTGAAAAAATTTCTGCTTTTTTATAGATGTTTTTTTTTTTCATTTTGCCAATTTTTAAATGATAAAAAAACAAATCCCCCCCCCTTTCGCATTAAATAAGAGATTCCACTGTTTCATAGTGAAATTTCAATACTCTACAATTTGTGTTCCTAGAAGCCTTAAAAGAGGTGGAAAAAGAATTATACGAGAGAAGATCCCGTGTTTGAGGAAAAGAAGTTTTATTTTGCGTCATATATTTTACTTATTTCCACTTTGCTAGCATATTGTAACGTGGCTGATGAAACTTACGGTAAAAATAAGGTCCATGTAATTAATAAGCAGTCCATTACGAGTACATTTAAATTTTTAATTTGAGACAGAATCTTGGAAATACAGAATATTTCCTTTTAAATGAAAGCATTTAACACACTAACGTAAAAATGTTCCGTAACTCCAATTCCAATTTCGTATACTCTGTGCACACAGCAATTCAAACCACATAATCATAATACTGCATTAGCGTAAATACAAATTGCCCATACAATAATAATAAACACATTAGCGGTTAGTTAAAATCCTCCAATGAATATTTTATGAGGCTTCTACTTTAATTTTGTTGCACATCTACATTTTTCACCAAATTTATTGACAATTGGTGACCAAATTGGTTTCCTAATTTGTTTCCAGGTTTAACTTTGTTTATTCTGGATTACAAATTGCGTCTATGTTTTTCACACACAATTCGTCGTGCAAAATTGAAAATACTGTACCTTGAAATATACCGGTAGCCTCAATTATTTCGCGCATTTTGCTTCGTCGATCAACTGAAAACATTTTGTCAATTAATTTGTCATTTTGTCAATTTTGTCAATTATTTGGAGAGTAGTCACTTCCACTGGACGTCCCGAA
>BMAW01087570.1:2694-37427 GCA_019974015.1 Nephila pilipes
ATATATATATATATATATATATATATATATATATATTTAATTCTTATATATATTTAGTAGAGCAATTTAATAATAATTATAAAAGAAGCGCCTCTTGGGTGGCTAAATCTGTTCTTTGCAAAACTTTGCGTAGAATTTTGTTTTATTCTTTTAATTTTGTTTCAATCCTTTAGAACTCCATATTATTATAATACAAGGTGGATCGAAACTTATGGGTAAAAATTTAAAGGATGTAAGAAAACATCGAAAGAAACACTTTTCACCTCACATTGCAAAGACAGACAGCAAGTGGGTAACCGTTTGGCAGTGGTGTAATGGAAAGCATAAAGCGCGAGTTTTCTTACACATCATCATTTCTACAATGAAATATGGCTACAGTAGCTAAGTGGTCATGGTTTCGGTTACGTGGCCGGCGGCTTTTGTTCAGTGGCGGGTTCGATCCTTGGCCGCAAAGACCCCCATGTAGCCGGGGCTGGTGCATGTTAAATCTGTCAAGGCCCTAAATCCTCCTGTTGGCGGGGTTTGGAAGTTAGGAAAGGGGGTTGGAAGCTCAGGTGTCGTCCTCGTCACTTGACCGATGTTCAAAATTACGAGGTCAATAGCCCACGTATTGCTTCTAGTGTGACGTTAATAAAAACTAAACTAAAAAAATTCTACCATGAAATTCAGTACATATAGCCTTTTCCTGATTACTGAATGTCGTCATGCCTCCTGAAATCCGCGGTAGAAATGACGATGTGTAAGAAAACTTGCGCTTTATGCTTCCCATTGCAGCGCCGTCTAACACTTCTAGCGTTTCTTTCCGCCTTTGTATAGATCGGTAAAAATTGCTTGTTCAGATGTTTTCTATAACCCTTTAAGTTTCTGTCCATGAATTTCCGAACACCTTGTGTACCACCAGATTAAGAGGTAAAAGCTAAATCATTTTTGAACGTGTATAACAATAGAAAAGAAATACGTGTCAAACTCGATTAAAGGATTGAAAGTTAAATGTTTCATGAAAAATGAAATTCTATTCCATTGTTAATTAATTCAATTCTATAATTATTCTCATGATCTTACGTTCTATAATTAGATACGGGCTTCACTCATCTGAGGCACCTTAGTAATCTTTTTTTTTTCTATGGGGCTTACTATTTTTGGTGAGCGCAGGTGATGCGTCTCCGGGATACCCTAGCGATCTTTCTCTATCTTCGACCCTCCTGTCAATAATTTTTAACTTTCTTCTCCCAATTTCAAAGTGTACGTCGAGAACAGTTTCACCTTGTTCAGCGCATCTAGGTCACTTATGGCTCATGCGCAATTAAACTCAATGATCAATAACATTCACTCAATTCTATAATTATTCATTGTATGAAATTTTTCAGAACAGTCCCCTTAGTGTAGAGAGGGTTCTACGAACATATTAAATTCTACGTTGACATTTGTTTACTCCTCGAACGATTTACCTATTCAAACATGGACTACAATCTTTTTTTTTTTTTTAATTTCAAGAACATAAAATGTGCAGAGTCCCACCAAATCGCATTGATGTGCGCACATTGATGCGCATTACATCTACCGAGGTCCAGGGTACTCCCATTGGAGTAGTAGAGAGGGAGAGGCCAGTTGAGGTGTCGTCGTCGTCACCTGACTGAGGCTCAAAATAACGAGATCCATCGTCTAAGGTCAAGTGTTGCTTTTCGGCGCGGCGTTAATAAACAACAACGACAAAAAATCAATCCTTTCTAAACGTAATGAGTCGTCACTAATAGTCGTAATAAATACATAAATTCCTAAGCGTTCAAAATGTTCCACTGCGGAAACATGTATTAATGTGCTATAGAAATCGAAACGAATCCACAACGGAGACATGTCTGTATATAATATATAGTGTCATGAACTTGCGATGTCACTTCTCTGCATCATTACTATAAGGAAAAGAGGCATATATAGGGATTTCGTCGAAACTAAGGAGTGGTTAACCGTTTGAGTGCCATGGGTAATTGCCACGACCCAAACGAAAATTGCCAAGAGGCGCAATAGTGCCTGTCGTATTCCTCGTCCTAAAATGCCAAGGAGCGCTATTGCGCTGTTTTCTGCTTATATGGGACAAGTTTTGATTCTTTCAAGTCAGTGTTGTTCTAACATCTTATTGCGCATATGTAGTGAAACTTGAGCGTTTAAATCGTATAAAAATATTATTTAAGCATTTTATTGCAAATATAAAAGTTATGTATGCAGATCGTATGTAAAAGGTATATACACACACTGATTCTTATGCATAATCTACAGTATAATTTTATTTTTATTTTACTTTAATTTACCTAAGATACGGTAACTGTAAAGTTACGCATCGATGTAATTGTGGGTCCCACAGCCTAGAGAGTTGGCATTTCTGGAACAAGCGTACCACTTGGCCCTCAAACCGATAAGAGATGAACCTCTAATCTGGGCGAACAATTTGGCAACTTGATGGCTTTGACGACAAAACGGGGGTTCTAGAAAAAAATGTTTTGTCCTGAATTATTAGTGACTAAAGGGACGTTTGCTATCCTTCTCCTCGACCCGTGTGGTGACCGGGGATGACAGAATAGTCCCACTGTAGCTCATGCATGTCGTAAAAGGCGACTAAAATGGGTACCCAGCGTCTGGGGGTATAGCCGGGCACCCTGCCCCTGGGGATTATGTCAGGGGACCTCAAGGACTTGTCTTCTTCAGGTAAGTATGGGCTTCACGAACCCGAGGTACCCTAGTGATCTTTCTTTCCCATGGGATTTACTGTCTTTGGTAAACACGGGTGACGCACTCCCGGGATACCCTAGCGATCCTTCTCTATTTTCGACCCTCCTTCTTGTCAACCACCTTTTACCTTTTTTCAACTTCATGTCTAGACCCCAGTTTAATCTTGTTTGGCGCAGCATAGCCATTTCTGGCTCTTGCACCAATAAACTTTACATTCACTCACTAACTCACCATCCTTCTCCCCCTTGATGAGCTGAATGCACTCGTGCATCCACAGGATTGATATTTTAGTAACAATATATTGATAAATGAATCATTTTTGTAACGTAAAATGGTCGCAGACTGACGTGTGGAAGTTTTCGTAGAGTCGTGGGTTCGAGCCTTGATGACACTAAAAGACCCACCGTGCAGTCGGAGCTGATACATGTTAAGCCTGTAGAGGCTCAAAGTTTCCCCCTTGGTGTGCATGGAAGTTAGGAGTGAGAGGTATCAGGTCAGATGCCATCGTCACTTGACTGAGGTTCTAGGTAAGTCGCCAATAGCCTTCGTGTTGCTTCTAGTGCGACCTTTATAAAACCAACCAATCAATCAATATAATGTAAAATAGTTACGTACATAATTACGTCCCTCACTATATAAAACGCTGATGATAGTTTCAAATCGTCTACGAACGGCTTTTGGGGCTTTTAAGGTTTGTTCAGTGAATGATTATATTGAGTACAAAGAAGTATGAGCCACAAAAGACCTGGCGTGTAACCTGGCTGATGCCCATTAAATCTGTCGAAATTCAAGGTGGCGTGATGCAGATGTTAAGAGAGGGAAGTACTAGGTCAGGTGTCATCCTCGTTACTTGATCGAGACTCAAAATAACGAGGTGCGTCACCAACAGCCCTCGTGTTGCTTCTAGTGTGACGATAATAAGGCCAATGAATGGAAGAAATATGTAAAGAAGAACACTCTTAAGACAATTAACAATAGTAAAGCTGTTTGTTATCATATCGAGAGTAGCTTCATGAATGAAAAGGTAACCACAGAATTCCATTAAGAGCCCCCAAAGGAATGAGAGATTAATACATCTATCTTTAGCAAAACTCTTACAAGCCCTTTCATTCCCCAACCCCTCCAAATCACCGATACAAAGTATCCATCATCTTCAACAGCCCATTTATCGTGATTTTATACCATGTGTGGTTACTGTTACAGCACCCCCTTGATCAACAATGAGGGGAAACGTGTAACAACAATAACTACATTAATCTCAGAAAGCTAAACTAGCGAAGAGGAACATTTGCGTGCAAAATTCAATTAAGGTGATCAACTATAATAAGTCGGCTGCTTCCTGATCAAGATGATTAATTGAGGGGTCTTGTTAGATAGTTTGGGATGATATATCAGACGGAAACATCAAACAAGGAATTAGAATATCGTATGTATTATATATATTATGTAGAAGGCTTTTAGACAGCGATATAGATACAATATATCATGTAGTGGTTCAAAAAGTACTTGTTTTCAACGACAGATAGTGCTGCTAAGGCAGGTTGGTGTTATCATTGTGAACTTTCTATAAAACGTCCCAGTGACAAATTTGACACTGTTGTATGGGTTGATTATGATAGCTACCGCATCGAGTTGTCGTCGCGTTATTTTGCATTTGAGTTGAGATGTTGCGTCATCATTGATGAGACCTCGATTCATCGTTATACACCGTGGCCGTGGTAGTCTAAAGGTCGAAGACTCGTACCTGGTGTTGTTTTCGTCGAGTCGTGGGCTTGATTCCGAATGCTAGCAAATTTCCCTATTTTCGACTCTCCTTCTTGTCAACCAATTTTTGCCTTTCTTTTTCAATTTTTCCAAGTCTAGATCACAGTTAAATCTTGTTTGGCGCAGCATAGCCATATCTGGCTCTCGCGCCATTAAACTTTACTTTCACTCACTCACTCACCTTCTATAGGTAACAACTGGCTTCACTCAACTTAGGTACAAAAGGGATCTTTTTCCTTTAACATGGGGTTTATTATTTCTGGTAAACACGAGTAATACTCCCCGGGGTACCCTAGCGATCATTTCTTATTTTGGGCCCTCCTTCTTATCAACCCATTTTTATCATTTTTTTTTTGTAACGCCGAGATCCCAGTTACCCCTTGCTTAATAGATCCCAGGACAGCCATACCTGGTTCCTGCACCATTAAATTTAATTTCCACTCACTGATTCCAATTTTAATGTCACGAAAGACTCGCGGGGCTGGTGAAAGTTAAATCCGTCGGGGGGCTTATAGTTCTCTCAAAGGCGTGGTGTGGAAATTTGGTAGGGGAGCGGCTGACTCCGGAGTTGTGCTCGTGACTTCACAGAGGTTCAAAATTATGAGGTCCGTCACTGAATGACCCCATGTCGCTTCTATGAGTGACATTAATAAGCAATCGATAACCAATACCCAACTGTCGAGACTTCAAGACCTCCTGTTTGTGTGAAGCAGATGTTTGGATCAAGGGGTTGTAACACTCACCGATTATCGTTTAATTCAAATTCCATTTTAGACTAATAAGCAAAACTACTTAAAAAAGTCGTTAAATTATTTTAAAGCATGGACGTCACTGATCTACAAAATTAGTCACTGATGAGAAAAGTACAAAA
The DNA here is from genome assembly GCA_019974015.1 of Nephila pilipes. Lineage (NCBI taxonomy): Eukaryota > Metazoa > Arthropoda > Arachnida > Araneae > Nephilidae > Nephila > Nephila pilipes. The sequence continues at coordinate 8,054 of BMAW01087570.1, forward strand.
TGTTCATTGTTAAGTTTTGCAAAGAACAGATTTAGCAACCCAAGATGCACTTTTTTTTTTATAAATATCATTAAATTACTCAATTAAATATAAAAATTAAAGTTAATAATGAAATATCGAGAAACGGACAATAGTAAACATTCCCGATATTAAAATGAAAGTAAACGATAAATTATTAAATTGAATAATTTTAATTACATGTAACTGATATATAAAGCAAATGAAAAATTATCCAACTGAATATATTTAAGATAAATGTAATTAAATTGCAACAATCGATAAAAAATTGCAAATTGATCTGCAACGTAAAATCGCCCCATCTAAAACAATAGTCCCTTAGGTGTTTAATAATACAGTCGAATTGACGAATTGATATGTTTTAAATCAAGAATATGCAGAACCTCTCTCTCTCTCTCTCTCTCTCTCACACACACACACACACAGTCTATTCTACCTCAGCATGTTTGTAATCTAGTGTAACTTCGGTGTTAAAGATCAAGCTTACCGGCGAACTTGGGTCCGAGTGAGTTAACTTGTAGAAACTTGGAATTTAAGCGGTTTTCTTAGCTTTTATATTCACTCAGAGATACTGAATTTTTGTTCGAAAACAACCATGGAAGTCTGCGCATGTTCACTACGTCTACAAGCTATTTATCACTGTTAATTTCACTACCAAATAATTACTAACTCTAATATACGATTCCCCATCTATTATAGATATATATCTATCTTTAAATTCGTTCACTACACTTCTAAAGTTAATTTAATTTCGGTACTTATGTTTCATTTGGTTGAAAAGGAGTTGAAAATTTAAGTGTAAACATGAGAAAAAAATACAGATGTTAGTTGAGAGAAGTTATGCGAATAGTCCAAGTTAAGGAGTGGCTTCCTCGTCACTTGGCGGAAGCTCAAAATTACGAGGTCCGTCACCAATCGCTATCGTGTTGTTTCTAAGCGCAACTCTAATAAGCGATTAATCAATCAATTCCTTGACACAATAGAATAAAAATCTCTAAGCCATTAAAAATCAATAAGAATTAATGATTCTTACGAAGACTGAATTCGCCATCCAACACATTTAACGTCACCAAACTCACTCTATAACAACTATAAATAGCAATATATCGATTGAAGATTTTCTTTCAAAATTAAGATCAAAATACTACAATTAACTGAACAAATACCCATTACCAAAACAATCTCAAATCGCACACAATACTTTGATCTCAGTTTTTTCACAAAGGAATATTACTTCCTTTAATAATTTTCGATAAGAGCCAATTAATATTCTGGATAGTAATAGAAAGAAAATTTGTTTTTTTCCCTTAACTAAGTGAATAGAATTTTTTTAATGATATTCGATAATTAATTAGATTTCAAAAGACGCTTCGATGGCTTAAAAAAGTGCATGACGTTATCTAAACTTAACAATGGAGTCTATTGATATTGCCGAAGGTGGTAATTAGAGGATATTATTTTGTTAATACGAGAGCATATTGTGTTGATAAGACATGTCGTGGAAATGCAAAGTGTTTACATAAAATTCAAAGTTATATTCAAAGGAAGTCGCTTTGATAAGAACTATCGTGTTTATAATAATAATAGTTTTTTTACAACATGTTTGTATAATGCAACAAATATGATTTGGTTGGCCAATATCTGATGAACTATCAAATATACCATTTAGTTAACAAGAAAAAGATTCTTCTTGTTTCTACTAAATATTCAATGAGCGTAGCTGCAGAAGTGGTAGCCAGTGTAGCCTGGTGTCATGGTTTCGAAGTCCTGATGCCACCAGAGATCCACCATGTAACGGGGATGATGAATATCAATTCTGTCGATGCTCTAAGTCCTCACTCTGACGTTTGTGGAAGTAAGGAGAGAGAGATGCCTGATTCGATATCGTCTTCGGAACTTGACCGAGGTTCAAAATTACGAGGAATGTCGCAAACAACCTTCGTGAGGCTTCGAAGTGCAACGCTAATAAACAGTCAGTCATTACCCTCGAGTTGGGGGGGGGTGTGGCCGCGGTAGCCTAGTGGTTAAGGCATCGGACTCTCGGCCAGCGGTTTCGTCATAATCGAAAATGTTTAGAAAAATTTTTTTGTCCTGAATATTTGTGACAAATTGACATTTGCCATTTTCCTCCTTGATGGACTGATTACACTCGTACATCCATAGGAATGAGTATTTTCCAACAATATACTGATAAATGAATCATTTTTATAACGTAAAATGGTCACCGACCCATGGCGGGGGGTTTTCGTCGAGTCATGGGTTCGGGCCTTGATGCCACAAAAGACCGCCGTGTAGCCGGGGCTGATGCACGTTAAATCTGTAGGGACCTAAAGCCTTCTCGTTGGCGAGGTGTGGAAATTAGGAGAGGGGATGCAAGATCAGGTGTCGTCTTCGTCACTTGAACAAGGTTCAAAATTACGATGTCCTTCACCAATAGCCCTCATGTTGCTTTTAGTGTGACGTCAATAAGACCAAAAACCAACCGATGCCCTAGCGATCCTTCTCTATTTTCGACCCTCCTTCTTTTTAACCAATTTTTTTTTTTTTTTTTAATTTTTTTTACTTTATTTTATTTTTTTTTTTTTTTTTTTTTTTTCAATTTCATTTAAAATTATTTTCCTCATAACATTAAGGTATATAAATTAGAAATGAAAACGTTCTAAATTTGGCAATTGATCGTTTGCACCTAGCTAAAAGAAAAATACCTACATTTTTTTTATAAACTAGTAGATCCGTACATAAACCAATTCCATAATTTAACTATAGATAGACTAATACAAAGGAATAAACACATTTATATTTGTATGACGTATTTTTCTTGGGCGTTTGCATTATTAAAACATAAAAAGCCATATGTTATTAATTTGTAAGTATTTATACATAATACAAATGGTAAAAATTAAATAATAAGCACTAAGTTAGAAATGTTAGGTTTTGAATATTAAGACTTTCGAGGCGAATTATATAAAAGCAAATTTCCAATAAATATTGTGTTGTCGTTTCTCAATATTTATCTTCCTTTTACGCTTTTACAAAGTTATTTCTAACCCCACGAAAATCATTCACATATTAAAAATGTTAAGCATAATAAACAGTTTAATATATTTAAATACAAGTTTTTAAAGGAACTTCAAATTTATTTTTTACGAAAGGTTTTGAAAAATTATTAGTAATCGAAACTACCATCTCTTACATTTCCAAGGGATATCAGCTTTAAGAGTCTTTAATGTTTTAAAAATTACTTAAAGAATAATAGATATAAAAGAAATCAGCAAAACGTTTGATAGTAGAGTTAACAATAATATCAGTCACATTGAGAAAGAATAAAGCTTTAATCCGCTTTTAACATGAGAAAATATCGATTCTGTATTGCATCCGGAGTACAAAACAAGATAATAAAAATTTCTTTTTAAAAAATAAAAAAAAAATTATATTCATTGTAATTTTAAGAACGTGATATTCCTTGAAAGAATAAATTATTAATTGTACATTTATAGGAGTTTTCTATTTCAGCATCAACTGCAATAAATAATAATGCTAATCGAAAATTGGAACATCAGTGCAGTTAAAAAATTTTATATATGCATTGTTTCAAACTTTTCATGGAAGGGAAACAAATTAAAAAATAAACATTTTCGAAATAATAACAGAATACAATCTAGTAATTATTTGAGAAAAAAACTACAATAGCTGCAAACGGTTTCATCATTTGGAACAATTTTTCGTTTAAGAATTCGATTTATAAAAGTAAATTTTTGAAACATTCTTTTATTTTATTTTTATTTGGCCTATAATTTATCATTTGTTAATTTTAAAATATCCATCGACTTTTTTAACTATGATGTTAAATTTGTTTTTTTATCTTTCCATTATAATAACGGGAATTAGATTTCAATTCGCGCATTCCTAAGCAATGAAAAATACAATAAAATGACATAACATTGGTATTTTAAATAATCGTTTTTTTATTGCTCATTTATAACTGAAACAAACTCTTGGCAAAACTTAAAAAAACATTATAAGTTCTTAATTGCATTTAATTTAGTATTTAATCAAGTTAATTAAATAGTTTTTTTTTCTTTTAAATTAGTTTGAGATATTTTTTCTGCAGAATTCTGCTAAAGAGTTATTGATCTAAATTGGATTTTTTTAAAAAAAAGCTATTGATTTTTTTTTATTTTAGGCGATATAATATGACTCACATAATATTTATTATGCTTTTCGGATATAATGTTTTGAATTAGTAAAATATAATCTGTTTTTCGATATTATCAGTAAATTATTTGAGATCTGTATTTATTAATCAATCAGAACATATGAAAAATCTTAAACTATTAGTTTTAACTTTCAAAGTCATTTTACATACGAAACATATTTTAACGAGTTAAAAAATAACAACTCTTATGGCTGGAAAAAAGAAAAAGATTTCCAACGATTTACTTGACCTAACTGATTCTTCTGTTATTTTATCCTTAAAATTAAAAAAAAAAAAAAAGTAGAAGAATCATGGCTGCTTTCCAGTGTAATCCTCACATAATACAACTTATTGACAAGTTAATGCTATGAAATTGGCAAACTAAGGTCAAAAACCCGGATAATTCGATAAAAAACTGGTTTTAGAAGATTTATTTACACAACAATTCTACTTTTAAAACAACGATTCTTTTATAAATAGAGGAAACACTGTCAATAAAGGTTCCCTACTTTACATTTAAATAGTCTACGTTACAGAATATTCCCTGCGACTAACCAGCGGGCGTCTGCAATTCACTTTAATATTAATTGAAAGTATTTCTCAGGGGAATGTATTGGAGGGAAATCCCTGCTATATATAACATTGTAAAGATTGTTGTTGAACTGAGGTTATTAAAGTTTTAGCTACATGTAGCATAATAGTGCATTTAAATATCAGTAAACCTGACAATTATAAAGATTTTTAAAAAAAGTATTTTAAATCCCTTTTGTATGTATTTTACATTTTTTGAGCATGTGTAGAATATTATGTGTTATACATGATACTTAGTATACGTACACATACAAAGCAGTATATAAAGTTCTAAAAACTATATAAAGTTCTATATTAAAGTAAGAATATATTCTACATCTCACAGAAATGAACTTTATATTTCTGTGCGCCTTCAGGGACTTATCTTCTTCAGACAGGTACAAGTATCACTCACTCGAGCTATCCTAATGGCTCTTTTCCGTTCCCAGGGAGTTTTACTGTCTTTCGTAAACAAGGGTGACGCGCCTCCGGAATACCCAAGCGATCCATCTTTATTTTAAATCTTCACCTATGTCAACTAATTTTTATCTTTTTCCACATTTTTTAAGCGTCTGGATCACAGTTACACCTTTGTGGCCACGGAAGCCTAGTGGTCATGCTTTCGGAATCTTGGCCAACGGTTTTCGTTCAGTCGCGGGTTCGATCCTTGGCCACTAAGGACCCTCCGTGTAGCCGGGGATGATGCACGTAAAATCTGTTGGGGCCCAAAATCCTCCCGTTGGCGTGGTGTGAGGAAAGGTTGCCAGCCCAGATGTCGTCCTCGTCACTTGACCGTTGTCAAATTACGAAATCCATCGCCGATAGTCCTTGTGTTGCTACTAGTGCGACGTTAATTTAAAACTAAACTAAACTAAACTAAACACAGTTACACCTTGTTTGGCACAACATAGTCATAAATGGCTACTATAAACTTCACCATCATTCACTCCCTCACTATATTCCTGTGTGCGTGCTTATGTTTTGTAATGTATGTTATAACTTGAAAATTAATAATAAAATCATTTAAAATTGAAATTATTTTTTTTTAGATCGCGTATTCCCAACTGACTGTGTTAAATTGACTTCGATTAACGCTGTTTCATTTAGTGTTCCGTCGTCCTGTGCAGGGATCCCCAAATTACGGTCCATGGACCAATACCGACACGCCCCTCCAATACGGCCCGGCACATCTTATTTTGATTACATTGTAAAATTGACAATGTTTGTAAATTCTGTAAGCAAATTTCGAAGTACAATATCTAATTTACATAACACTAGTGAGCGATGTAACTATTGTTAATTATATGATATTTTATCTACGAATTTGCAACAAGGGACTTACCCTGCACGGCAGGTGTTCATTAACTCTGGGACTTGAATTCGACAACATGTCGGCAACAACACCGCCGTCGTTCGCAGCTAAGCTATCGCGCCAACACGTCCTGCACTCAGATTCTCTACCTTCCGCAAAATGGTCCCACAATACATTTAGCGTGGTCGTTACAATACGTAACACACAGCACAATCTCCGCCGCAATGACGTGTCCCGAAAGAAATATGTGAGCATAATTCGAAACAGTATGTTCGTATGAAGAACTAGCTAGGTATATTGTCCCTTGGAAATAAGTAAAAGAATCATTGTGGCCCTTAAACTAAGAAGTTTGGAAACCCTTAGTCTAGGAACGCATTCTGAGGATACTGAGAAATGTATAAAACCCTACTCATTTCTGAATTAATAACGTGGTTTAAGAAGTTGATTAAGGTATCCGCCTACCTTCGAAAAGGATCTTTTTAAATAGTTGGAAAAATAACTTTTTATATGCTTTGTACTATAAGATATGGTTAAAAACTTAAAATACAATGTAAAATTTTCATAAATTAAAAATTGTTTTAATATTTCAGCTCAAAAAATACATGAAAATAACAGTAAAATTGCACTTGTGCAAAACACCGAAACTGGAATTTATATAAAGAGATATCAATTCTGTAAAATTTATTATGATGAATTGAATGTAATTTAGGATTTGCGCTTATCTCACTAACTCTGACAATTAAATATTTAGAGGAATTCGTACTTAAACATACAGAAAAAACGTACAAATTTGTGATAAGTTATGACTTTTATCATCAATAAAATACAAAGTAATTGCATTATAACAATAGGAGAGGTTCAAGTCCTGAATTCACTTTCATAGAATATTCCATGAAAGTTTCATAACATTATATACTTAACTTTTTTCAATACGATGTTTTGCGCTGAAGCAAAATATGAAAATCTTGATTTTGAGAAAAAGCTGAAAAAACATTTCAACCCAAACACTTACCTAATTAAATAAAAATTTAACATTAAAGGCCCCTGATTTGTAAAGTTCACTATCTGTATCACTTAAATAAGTTATTATTTTCTTCCTGATGGCCTTTAAACTTTCCTACGTTTACATGTAACGGGTGTTGTATAACGCTTCAAATCCCTGATTCGAATGTAATCCAACTTTTCGTATCCCTTTACAGTGAAGTAGCCTGGAGTTTCAATGTTCAGCTTATTTAAAACTTTTAAGCAGTCTTGATGTCCTTCGTTAGATTGTATAATTGCATCATATGCACCCAGTTTCACAGTTTTCAAACAAATAAAAACTTCCTTTAGTACTCTTTGTCATATTACACCATTAAAATATTCATTTGCATTTTGGGTCTTAGGAAATTCATCTTGCACGTTGGAAGATATTTTGATGGCGATATGACGTAAAATATCAATGAAAAACAAACATTAAAGTTCCATTTCCGGTAGCAGATAGCTACTTCCAGTTCTAAAATTTGATGCAGACTATTATTAAAATGCTTATAACTGAAGTTCTATGCAAGATAGAAACAAAATTGAAACTGTTCTAGAACGCTAAGAAATCCGGCTCTCAATAATACACTGTAAATAAAGAATCGATTTTTAGGCCGAAAATCGCGTTTTAGAGGTAGGCGGATACCTTAAGTGCAATAAAAAAAAACTAAAATGGTATTCACTCTTACTTTAGAAAATATATAGCATTTTCATTTTTCCCACACATAATTTTCGGGCAAGAAAAAAAGAAAACTTTAAGTTAGCTCATTCATTCAGTTTACTTAACAGTTTCATAAAATTTATGGGAACAATAAACCGAAAGAAAAAAAAAATTCTAAAGATTCTATAAATAAAAATAAATATTTTAAAAAAAAAGCATTGCGTTTAGTTTTTTTTTTCTTGGCATGCCCAGAGGTTGCCGATAGCTAACCTTAGTGTGTGTTATACCTGATGCCGAAATTTTTCAACCATCTCTCGCAATGTCATCGACCGTTGCAGAAGGTCACGGTTAAAGTGAAGTGAAATCTGGAGAAGTTTTTTTTTTTTATTTATTTATATTTATCGCAGTAAAAACTTCAGATTTATGATGATTATTCCAAAGGTTTATCGCTTCTTGTGCGAACGTGAACATTGTGAACTTCAGCAGGTTTAGGTCATGCCATTATCGGAAGTTAAAACTTCCTAGAAATTCTGAAGGCCAGCGAGATATATCAACAAAAAGATGTAAGCATAGAGATACAGTAAGCATTTTTTTTGAGGAAGTTTCTTGTTGGTTGCGTGCTGTATTGTCGTTAGTAATCATGACATTCGTATTCTTCACAGTGAGTTAATTCGTAAATCATCTTTTAATTGATGAATTGCAAACGTTGTTGGATGGCTCATAAATTCTAATGTATTCTAGATTAAAAGGAATCCTAATGTCATATTTATATTTCATTGCCTTTTCATAAATTACTTAATGTTCATAAACGAGGGAATAAAATAATGATTTTAGTTATTTTAATATATTCACAAAAAGGAAAAAATAAAATTAGTGTTTTTATTAATTAATCTTTATAATGGAGGAAATAAAAATATACTTTTATTTATTCAATCTTTTTAACGGAGAAAATAATATTAGACTTTTAATTATTTAATATTTACAATGGAGAAAATAATACTATTCTTTTGCAGAAAAAATAATTACTAAAATTTATAGAAATTTTTTCAGAAGATTTTCGCACAAAATAAAAACTGTTTATCTTTAATGAAAATTGTTTTCCCCAAAATGAGTAATAAGACGACATATTAAACTTGCTCAGAGAAAAGTAAAGGAAAATATAACAGTAATTTTATAACATTCCATCTTTTTTTAAGTCGACCACACGAATCATCAGCATTGTTAACTAGTTTGTGAATACTAATCGAAACCTGTGGCGGATATCCGGGTCACGTGCCCCATCTTTCAAAATTTCATGACCAGACAGAATAGCATACCTGACCCAACCAAATTTAAAAGTATTTATTTTATTGATTTGCTTCAAAAATTGTTGCGTCCAAGCACAGAACCGAGCTGTACGGTTTTTTTTCTCCATTCGAATTTGATTCGGAAGATAATAGTTAGTTTAGGTCAGTTTATTAATATTTATAGTTTATTAATTATTATCTTTAGGTTAAGGATTACGTAAGCATGAATATAGCAATGAAAATAAGCACTGTTAAGTTTTATGAACTTTTTAAGCAAAAACAATTTTAAATAATTCGATATAAAAACCAACGTTTTTAAAAACAACGTTTTTATATGGTGGCAAAGTTTATTAAAGAAAATTATTGAAATATTAGTTAAAACTGTTGGTTATTTTTAACTTTAAAATTTACTTAAAAAAGAGACATTTGTGAGCGTATTAAAAAATTCATAATACTCATAAAATCAAAACATGCATTTGAAAGTTTGTAAGCCATTCTATTAAAAAAAAAAAAAAATGGGAACCAGAATTCAGAAAAAATTATTGTGATAAGATATGGTGTCAAATATTGGAAACTTTCTTTCTTGCTCATGATTATTGACTAAAAGTCAGCAACCCTTACTATCTCCAAGATAGTAAAAGGAAGATAGTATCTCCCCTTTGTGAGTACAATAGTTTTACGAGGCCTCATGTGGTGTGGGGAGTGCCCGGTGTTCCCAGAGGGGGAAAGAAATTTGTTCCTCAATCCTAAAAGCGCCTAGAGGAAAGAATATTTTGACTTATTAAAATTATTGAAATATTAGTCAAAACTTGTCGCAAACGTCTAAATATTGCATTGTTAGGCGAGTACGAACGATTCCCGAAATTTCAAAGCTCTAGCTTGATGGGAAGTTGGTTAAATTAACGATCGAAAATTTGATGACACACACACACACACACTCTCTCTCACTCACACACACACACCAAGTGAAATTCAGAAAAACGTTGTAAAAAAATGTGCCTACCCCGTTGATTTTACGCCTTCATTGTCGATATTTTTTCTGGTTCCGCTACCGATTCAAGTCCTCAGATTTAAGAAATATTAAGAAAATATTAGTTTTTTTTATATAAGTTTTTAAAATCATCGCCAATTTTCTCTTCTCGATTATCAACGCTTAAAAATCTGTCTAACCATTCTCAAATTTGCATGATCAAATTACTATCTCTCTATAGCCACACAACTATTGGCGACGAACCTCATAATTGTGAGGCACACCTTTGTGGTACCTTAATAACATAAATGATTAGGTACCAGTGAGCAATGTTACATAATTATTTACGTCCCTGGCAACGACTTTCTTGATTGTGCCATGAAAGTATCACGACTGTTTCACTTTTTTGAAATTTAATTCAGAAAAAAAAAGTTTTTATATGAAGTTTTCAAGATTAATTACCAAGACTGTATAAATATTGAAATTAATTTAAAGTGAGATTCAATATTTTTTCTTTCTTTACAATTCCTTTAAAGCCTTTTTGATCGTTTTATATTTTTTTAAAGATTATTGCACAACCTCACTGAATGAACTTCGAGTATTTAACAGTCATGACTTTGTAAAAGTGGTTCCGCTATATTAATGTAAGAAAATGAATGTAAAAAATAATTTTATAAAATAAAAATCTCTTAATTATTTTACTAACGTTTCACTGAATAATGAAAGATTTTTAGAGCTATAGTTAAACATACATTTATCATTTTATTTTTTAATGAAATATCCTTATTTCACTGATATTTGATAACTTTTGCAGCAAAGAAAGGAATGATATTAAATCTCTAGTAACACATCTTATTTAAACAAAAATAAATTCCACTAGAATATTTTTTCAATAAAATACTGTGTTTATTCATAATTGAATTGTGTTACCTCAATTTTATAAGGGTTTTATTAACTTTTCAATTTGCAACGACAGTTGCTCAATATCTTAAAGTTTGTAACAATAATTTTCCTTTAAATTATATTAATTCAAATTAAAATTAGTATATTAGAGATGCTTGTTATAAAGAAAAAAAGTATAAATAATCTGTTGACGCTCAGAATATAATCAAGTTTTAATGGACTGCAACGCACATTTATTACATAAATTTAGTTTTTCGAAAATTACATAAATTCTTGCGTATTATCTTTAATATGCGAAAATGTATTTTCCTGAATACACTAAATAATACCACTGGAAATTTTGCTAACAACAACAACAACCATTTTTATCTTTTAATATCAAGATAGATAAGTTATTTTTAATGTTGATAAAAGTAAAATGCATTTTTGTCATACATCACAAGATTTATCACTGCTTTAATTCATGAAAATTTTGACGTTAAAAACTCGGCATCTACATAATCCATTTATTACTTCTTTTTTTTTAAGTAATAAACAATATTAAGTTCACATTTGGCAGAATCAGTAACAATTACAGAAAATGAAAAACTTTGCTAATAAATTAAAGTAAAGAATTAGGTTAATATTCGTCATGACTGATATTAAAGTAATTGGGGGGAAAAAAACTAGAGGTTTTTGGTTATGTAACTTCAAAATCTTTGTGTTTCAACAATGTTCTCAAAATATGAGACAAGTTAAAATATGTAGCTTATAACAAATAAGAATACATTCAAACTTCACGTAACTATATAGGTATTTCCACAAATTTAACCTTAAAACTTTCATCGCACAAAATAAATTCCATTTTAACTAGCTTCAAACTTTCAGCAAGAAGTCTTATTTGCATCATAATCGTCTGCAGAAACAAGAGCAGGTGCTAACAGAAAATCGTCTGAATTATTTCAGCATTTTCTTAAAAAAAAAATCATTTTACTTATTCTCTGGACAGGAAGCAACAAAAAATTATTCTTTGAACTTTCTAAACATTATGAAATTCGAACCCAGAACGAACAAGCAAATAAAAAGAAGCTACAAAAGTTATTGAAAAACTGAAACAAATTTCTGCGGCATTTATATCTATCGCGAATAAAAGAATCTTTTTTCATCCAACTCATAATCTGCTTTTAGAAGAAATGCCTTCCGTCACCGCTTGTTAACGGTTATTGAAATATTTTTTTCTCCCCCGACCATCATTATAAATTTAACAATACCGGCTCTATTAAAGTTGCAGTTAAGAAACTTTTGAAAACCTGTTTTTGTTACTCAGTGCTTGTTATCTGTTAAATCCTTTTCCACAGACCAACGTAATTGCTTCCAATAAAAAGGAAGAGTCCAGCAAAATAACATTGACAAAATACTAGAGAATAAAATATATATCATGAAATTCTTTGTTGAGAAAGAGATTTATTTGTTTTCTTTTTTCGTCATTTATATACTACTTTCTCCAGACATCATATATCAGAAAACTAGTTATATAAAGAATATTTAACCAATATTTTTTTATAAAATTGAATTCTTTGAGAATACTGAAATATTAATTACTTGATATGTTATATCACAAAAAGAGACATTTTATTAACGTAAATAATGATCAATCGAGTTTATTTTAAAGAATATAATAAATTTTTATCCCACTAAATACATGCCTTTATGAATTTTTTGTGCAGAGTATTATACACATGAAACCAACTCAAAAGTGTAAGCAAATTATTAAACATATTTACTCCATTCTTTCTCTTCCCTGTTTAATTTTTTCAAATTTTATCTAACATTTATAAGAAATTTAGGAATTGTTATTTTTCATTATATTTAATTGGTTACAATTATAAGTCAACAAGTCGTAGTTTCTTTGACACTCAAGGGGATATTGTTTTTGTTGGGTCACTTTTGGCGTACCAGATCACTTTTCAGCTTTTTATCGTTTGCTTCAATTTAATGGCATTTAGCTTATACATGTATTCAATTTGATAATACATCGTTTGCTTCAATTTTAATTACATGTAGCTGATATAATATTCAATTTAATAATGTAAGGTCTGCTTTAATTTTAATATCGGGAAAGTTTACTACTGTCCGTTTCTCGATATTTCATCTTTTACTTTAATTCTTATATTTAATTGAGTAAATTAATAATAATTATTTTATAAAAGGTCACCTTGGGTGGATAAATGTGTTTTTTGCAGAACTTTGCCCAGAACTTTTTCATTTCTTTATTGTAAACATTTTGTCACAGCAGTAAATACAACATGTTATATTTATAACAAGAATAAATTATTATCAAAATAATAATAAACTATAATAAAATATTACCAAAAAACAAAACAAAAAAGTGATGAACTAGTTAACAAAAATCTATTAATATATTGTTAAAACAGCTACAGCATGAAATATTAAAGAAAAGTTGGAAAAATAGATAATTTTTTAAACAGAAAATAGTTTAAGATTTGTCAATTCTTATTTAACGTAAAACCATCAGTCAAGTACCCGTGGGGTTGCAAAGAGATATATTGTCTCTTTTATTTGCGTGATCTGTATAATATGCAATAATACATATCTTTCGCTATTTAAATGCGTTGTTTTTAACGATTTGCCAGTAATCTATGCATTTTCTCTTTTCGGCCGACACAGAGAGAGAGGGGTACTGAAATCTCTATTTTATTCAATAATTTTGTACTGCAGCGTGAAAAAATGTTTAAGCTCAGGGATATCAAAAAATCTCAACAATCTTAAAAATTCAAAGAATTGTTAATTACATTTCGCATATGATTTCATTTTTTTTCAAAAAATAAAAAAGTAAACATTACAATTTTTACTGCAGTTTTAAGCTAAATTTTTGTTCGGAATTTTCACAACATAATTTCAGCTGTATTTCATACAGTAATGCACAAAACAAACAAAATGTACATGTCTTTAACGGTGACCTATTTTTGCACCGTCGCTTTGTAATTTGTGCCCTTGATATTGAAAAAAAAAGTACGCATCCAGAAATGTTAAAACATTGAGTCATGAAATCGTTGAAATAACTGATTACTCATCAATTCCGGCAGCTGTCACTTCTATTTTTTCACCTTGTTTCGTTTTTTCTATGGTTCTAAAACGACATACTTTCAAGCATGTGAAGTAAATAAAATTATTTACAAAGAAAAATAAAAAGCTCAAAATTCTTACAGTTCTGTGAATTTCTTCATTAATTAATATTTTTTCATATGCGAATGCAAAATCATTAATACATTATATTACCACGGTAACTAACTGACCAAAATTTTAAAAGAATCGTTTCGATATGTTCTTTTTCAGAAATAATAAATTATATCATTCCCTTTTTTTTCAATTTTTTCTGATTTTATTCTTTTTAGAGGTAACGACATAATTTTAACCTCTAAAGAGGGCATGTAAATGGTATTCTTCCTTTTTCAAAATGAGTAAGATAAAATATTTTAAAAATGCAAATATTTTGATGAAACATTCTTGGCAACAGATTATTTTTGGAAATTTAATTTATCGTTTGATACTTTCAAATTTATTCTTCTTTCACAATGGCGGATGTAATCAAGCTGTGGATTGAATGATATGATTTTGCGCTTGCAAAGGAGAAACACTCTTATTTTGTTACTAAAAAAAGTTTTAAAACGCAGGATATAAGAGTTTCTAAATGTAAAATAAAGTATATTTGTCTATCAGTTCGCATAAATAGAAAATAAACAGCAAATAAATACCCAAAATTGATAGATTGAATATGTGATTATGTAGGAAGAGTCGAATTTGGCTAAGCTATGCCTAATATTTGTTGAACAGACTGCAAGTTACAATTTTTTTTCAAAGCCAATAAAAGATAAACTTTAGATAAAATACACATTGGTAAGCGATTGGTAAAAATAATTGATAATTAAAATAGGTTCATACTGAATAGATTGGTAATAAATTTGTTTGATCATAGATAAATTTAAAGAATGAATATCTGAAAAGAGTACGTACTTTCTGGAATGTTGCTAAAATGAAGTCAAGTGGTAACAAAAAATAGTCCATCGTCGATAATTTTTAATTTTTCAAAATTTTAAGAAATGATCTAATTAAAAGAGTAAAAATGCCACACCGCGAAGAAGATGGGATGCTCAGTTCTATAAAATAAGAAGGAATATTTGGAGCCTTGGAATTTTTGGGGGAGGGGGTTAATAAGAAGTATTTGATTGCGCGAATTTAACCCAAATACCTGCGTGTGAAGAAATTGAAAGAGAAAATTGAAGTACTAATTGAAAAGGTATTTATTAATTGTAACCAAAACACAGAAAAAATATTTGATGACTATTCTTATTTCTGCCCATATTATACCGCAGACAGTGACAGAATGTAATAATGAAAAACTCTCGCCTAATCATCATTGGGTAGAATTATTCAAATACTTTCACACCTATAACTTGAATCATGCGCACGTTCATGTAATTACTGAATATATTGTATGCTTTCCCGGTACAAATATACTCGTTGAAAGAGCCTTTTCTTTTATGAAAAAGTTGCAAAAAAATACGATTGTAAATCGCAATCCTTAAAACAATGTTATTACAGAAGTAAATTTAATGAGATCTTGACAAGAATTTGATTCTTAATTGAAATCAACATATCAAATCAACCTAAGCAAATTTGTTTCCCCCGAAAAATATAACCTCATAAATAATTTATTTTCATATGTTTTCATTCCTAAATAAAAATAAGGGGAGTTTAATTAGTGTTTTAGAAATCATATACTGTTTCCTATACATAATTAGAGGCCCTGTTTTCGGATCAAAAATAAATGAACACGATAAACACGTATCTTCAATAAGGGAAAAAAATCAATTTGATTGAAATTTATTAATACAGTTGACTTATCTTTTGAAACAAAACTATTTATCCTTTCTTTCAACATTTCGCTGAAAACAATATTAATCACAGAATAATAAAAAGTTGGAAAATGATTATTATTTAATTATTTTTACCAAGCATTTCCATTTCGAATAGCTATTCCAATGTATTTCAGTAAATTAATCTAATCGGTTTATTTTATCTTCTTTTTGAACATTTCCCGGACAGCGACATGAATCACTGATCAATAAACTAGATATAATTATAGTTTAACTATTTTTACTACTCCTTAATAGGGTTTTAACGAATACAGCTGTGTTCTGTGGTTTATTAACGCTCGAAGTCATTTACTTTCATCTTCTCAAATTTCAGTTGCATTGTTTGAAACCGTAAGATCACATTTTAAAAAGAACATTTGATACAGGTATCTGTTTTTTCATTGCGTTGGCAACATTTAAAAGACAGTGATAAATTTTGATACGTATCAAGCATCATTTAACAAGAAAAACACTACTGAATAGTCATTAATCGAGAATACAAGAGCTCGAAATACTGAATTAAATTGTGTACTTTAGGAATAAAAATGCGTAGCGACAGAAGTGAATTGATTTACTGAAACAGATGGCCTCATAGATTAACTGTGAATATGAAAATCTATATTATTAATAAAAAAACAAGTAATATAAAGAAAATTAAAGTCAATTCCTACTTAAGTGAACTAAGAAAATTTTTTTTATTTCAGTTACCTTTTATTAAATAATTACAATTAATATAAATTTGTACATACACATGACATGATCACAATATTAAGTGGCAAAAGAAATTTTTTTTCCGGCGATCTACACACTTCGTCACTGACGGTATTTATTCCTCAATTTATATCCCGCAAAATATCTTATAGAAGAGAAATTTTTTTCTCCCGTATAAAACTAAAACTAATTATTTGAAAATCAAATACAAAAGTTTTATGCTTCGACGAGATTCGATCCGAAGGCATGAAGATTCTACACCGACACTCTACCAAATTTGACATTGCACAAATGACATTGTAGAAGCATTGGCTTGTTTCTTAATTCATTAGGTAAATTAAATGGTTGGAATGCAGTTTAGCCCAACCACCCTTGGCGACAGGAATTATTTGGCGGTATTTTGCCAAATATGGCTACCTTGGACCGCTTCGCGTACTTAACGTTCAGCCAAAAGAAAAAATCGCTAAGTTTGACAATTTTTAAATCGCTCCAAGTGGTTGGGATAAACTGCATTTTCACCAATTAAGTTTAATTAATATTAGATAAAAATATATTAACATCAAGTATCATACACTACTAGTTTAGAAAAATGTATTTGATCTTAAGTGGATAAATAAAAACTGTTTTATTAACGATTGAAAATTTGAACAAGATATATGTAGGGAGAGTGTGAGCTAATAGTAGGAATTTAAAAATAGGAATAAGAATGTTTTCAAAAATATGATGGAAAATGTAATTCCATCGAAGCCTTCATTATCTTTTGCTCTTTCAATGGCACTTTATTGCATTCAAATGGATCAAATAGAAAAGATTTGAGAACGGAAGTAGAAATTCCATAGAATTAACATTACGTTCATGAAATCAAAATGACCGGTGGACGGGAACCTTAATAAAATCAATCAGTCTCCCAGCCATTTGGATTTCATAAACGTTATGTTAATCCTATGGAATTTTCATAACCGTTCTAAAATTTCTTCCACTTTATCGATTTGAATTTAAAAATTGCACCCAAAAGAGTAAAAAAAATTAAGGCTTCTGGGTAATTATATCTTCCCACCAATTTTCGAATATTTTTCAAAGCCTGGAAAATCCTGAAAAGAGTAATTAAAATTGGGCTAAAATTATTTTCTAAAATAGGAGTAAAATTATAATTCTGGGAGCTTTAATATAGCAATTCGTATGCACGAAATTCGTCAAAAAGTACAGAATGGCACAAATCCGCGAATATGCTACATCAGGTCCGAATTATAGAACACATGCATTAAACAGCTACATATTTTCAATATTTTTTATCCATAAATGGATGCCTAAAACTAAAGAGATTTTTTTAATTTAAATTGTGTTGTATAATAATCAAATGATACAAAACGTATGCAATAAAATTCAAGGAACTGGTATTTATTGCATAAAATTACGAAACAAATATCTGGGTTGGTGCTTATCTTGGGATGATGCTAAATATTCTTAAGGGTTCTCAAAAGTAATGTTGTGCTAAGCAATATACTTTTAACTGTTTTAACAAATTTATTTTAATTTACTTTTTATCTTTGTTTGGTTTTTTTAAAATTATAACTTGTGGTATTATCAACAAATTTTTGTCGCATCTAAACCAGATTATTGCTTACGCTTTTTAAAAAAAAGTATACAAAGCTAGTACAAAATTATGAAATTCGCCAGCATTGGCGAAAACCATGAAATAAGTATCCGGGCGAGTACTACATTTAGCCAATATTGCTTCTTCTTTGAGGCAATTTTTTAGCATCATATTGTAGAAAACGTATGAAGATTACTTATATAATGAAGATATGAAATGCAGAGAATGCAGTATGCTTTTGGGATAGTGCTTTTGTTCTTTTGTTTTTTTTTTTTTTTTTTTGGTTTTTTTTTTGGCGATTTTTTTCTCTTAAGTCTCCTCAAAATTAATGATATTCTGAGAGACATTTGAGCTATCGCAAAATTATAAATCTAGCTCAACTTAACGCAAAAGCTGAACTTGGCGTCTGGGTTTTTTCTGTGTCTAAATTAAAGATATATATTTTGCTGAAATATTAATAGCTATTCATAATTATAATTTTAAGATCAAATACAGTCACAGTTAATGAACTGACCTAGAAAATTTAATTGAAAAACTCGGACAGGAAAGAATTAGTTATAAATCTATTTTTAAATGAGATTTCAACTAAAACATACAAATCACAATATGTAACTAATACTGATCAAAATAATCGCATAAAGGAATTAGTTTTGCAGTAGTAACTCTTAACTGTGACTGAACAGGAAAACAGTAAAAATCAGAATATTTTTAAGCAAATAAAACTGTCTTTTCCTTAATTTACAGTGTCGTATAAGTTAATCTTTTACGCAAACTTAAGATATTTGACTGAAAAAAAGAAGAGACTTTTATTGGAAAAAAACCCAAAAACAAATCGTAAATTGAAAGTAGATTAATGTAAAGAAAAAAGAAACTAATAATATCATTTTATCTAGAAGTACAAGGAAAGCATTTATCAGAATTAGAACAAACGATTTAAAAAAATAAAAGCTAAACAATTATTTCTGAACGTTAAGTTGTACATTCTTCCAATTCTTAGAAATAACCAAAAGCAAACTGAAATGGAATAATGTAGGTTATCCTATTCAAGGTTTCGAGAACGTTGTACTTGTAAACATAACCGTCAGCTCTACTCATTTCAACGCTCTGAGTTAACCCTAATTTGGTGCTCCAAAGACAATATTTTTGTTCTTAAAAATGCGTCATTGACATTAAAGAATTAGAGCAAGTAAATCCTTTGGAGTATTTTACATTTTGATGCTTGTAATTAAAGGGTTAAATTAATATAGAGATTTTCAATCAACTAATTACAAAATGATTTTTACTTATGATGCTTCAATGGTTACGGGTACAGTGTATTTATGGTTGAGAGAATCGAAACAATTTAACGATCGCATCGCAAAGAAATGAAAAGTGTAAACATGAACGTTTTAATAGCTATGACGTCATTATGACGACAGAATAAATATGGGGTTACCATAGCAACTGCAATAAAATCGTTTGTGGAAGCAATCCTGTTTTAATTCGAATATTTTTCAACATTTTCAAGAAAATTGAGTGTGTGTAGATTTATTTTCATATATTTATAAACATTATTTTAGTTTCTCAGAAATACGCAGAATAAAAAAAATATGTGCATTTCATTATGTTCTTGAATTTTAGAGTTAAAATATTGAGAATTTTTAATGGTTGTAACGTAATTATGGCGAAAGAGATATTGATCAAATGAATGTAAGGTTACCATGACAACACCATTAAAATTATTCGGAAATATTTTATTTCAAATGAAACTTTTTCCCGACTTTTATTTTAAGCCTTTAAGAAAGTTTAAAATTAACACTTCAGACAATTTCTTTTTACAGAGAAAAACAACATGAAATGTTACTTTTAATTTTGATAATTATATTTATCAGAATGAAAACTTCTGGTTATTTTTCTTTACAATTTTTTTTCTTTAGTAAAAAAGCTAAGAAATATTAATATGGTTATTTGCATGTACTGTATTAAATTTTATACAAAAATACATACCATTTGTTGTTTAAATGTGTTATTAGTGAATTTCCAGTAGCTGGCATTTTTGATCCATACTCTGGTCAGATATCATCTGATTTAACGAGATAGTCAAACATTTGGATCATTTATATAATTTTTATACATGCTTATTTATAAACTATTAAATCTTAAATTAGATAATTTGTTGTTGGTAGAATATTTAATTTACAGGAAATTTTGAAAATTTTAGTAATTCCTATTGATTTTATCAATTTGAAAGAGATTTTGAAATTAAGTTTTTAGCGTAGAAACAGGTTTAATTAGCTGTGATTGAAATAAGTATTTTGAAATTTTAAGCCATGCATCAGTCATGAAAATTATTTTGTATCCTTGAAACAGACAAATATATTAAGGAAAAGGTTTCTTACTAATTTTTAAATAGATTCACTGAATAATTTTCATATTGAAGTTTTGATATATTTGACAGTTATTCATTATTATCATTTATTATAATTATATTGAACTTGTCATAGTTTTATAAGATAGTTTCCTTTTCAGTAAGTGAATATTAATTAAAAAAGTTAATTATTTCCTGTTCTGTAAACAAATAACTGAACAAAAAATAAGAAATGTTCTCCTTGATTTAATTGTTCGTTGGATTTTGCATTCAAAAACTGTATTAGATATTTTACAAAACCAAACTGAAAATGACATTAACTTGTTTCTTTCCTTGTAATAAAGAAAAATAATACCGAACAACAAATTCGAGCACAAGGAGACTTTTCTGGAAACGACAGAGTTTAAGGCTCTCGTCTACCAGACATTCTGATTCCGAGAACATAATGTTACTCTTTTGGAATTCCTAATACAATCCTAAAATCTTTATATATTTGAATGCAAGAAAGTGCAACTGAAATAGCCAAAAATAATCTAGGTTTTGGCAGAATTACATGTTTCTTCCGAGTTTTGAAAATATTTTAGAATATTTTACCAGTAAATTCATAAACGATAAAATAGGGATAAAAATAGGGGTAAAAATATTTTTTTGAAATCGGAAGAAAAATGTGATTCTGTAGAAACCCTAATTATTTTTTACTCTTTCAGATGTCTTTTTTTGCATTCAAATAGATAAAGTAATATAGATTTGAGGACGGTAGTAGAAATTCCATTGGATTAACACAATGTTCTGAAATCAAAATAGCCGGTAAATTGGAGCTTTAACGTAACTGAGTCCAAGAAAGAAAAATGCGCTTATTTTATTGCCACATTCAAATAATCTTCATTTTCTTAAAATGAAAAACAATGCAAGTCATATTTTATTACTGAGATATATTTTTACTGCATGTGTGCTAATCTGTGTGTGCATGATATTAACTATTATAAGTTTAATAATTACACATATGAGCAAAGACCATCTCAGGTGTCGTCTTCGTCATTTGACCGTGGTTCAAAATTACGAGGTCTGTCGCCAATAGCCCTCGTGTTGCTTCTAGAGCGACGTTAATAAAAAACTAAACTAAAACTAAACTATCTACATTTATTTATGTAAATATCGTTTCTATTCCTATATTCGTACTGGCCACGGTAACCTAGTGGTCATGGCTTCGGATTCGTGGCCGGCGTTTTTCGTTCAGTCGCGGGTTCGATCCTTGGCCGTTAAAAGCCCGCCATATAGCCGGGGCCGATGCACGTTAAATCAGTCGGGGTGCAAAATCAACCCACTGGCGTGGTGTGGAAGTTCGGAGAGGAGGGTGCCAGCTCAGGTGTCGTCCTCGTCACTCGACTGTGGTTCAAAATTACGAGGACCGTCGCCAATAGCCCTCGTGTTGCTTCTAGTGCGACGTTAATAAAAAAAATTGAACTGAAACTCTTATATTTGTAGTTCTTTTATTTATTTTAATTATTAAAAATCTCGAATTTGCATTCAATCTCATGCTTTTTATCTGCTTTGCTAGTATATTCTACGAGACATTTTCCATTCTTCAATGATACTATAAATAAATAAATAACACAAACCTTTCATTATAATCTTGATCCAAGCACAAAATATCGCACTCTAAAGCTTCGCATCACTAACTTGTTATTCTCTAGTTTTCTAGCTAAATAGAGATGTCAGCTGTTTCAACCCAAACCTGTTTGATCTAAGTTTTTCATTCTGAAGTTTTCCCTGTATTAATTCTTCACCTACATTTTATATTCAAAACACAAAGGATGGCCCAAATATTTGCTTGATTACAATTACACCCCTTATTTACAAGTACCCTGCCTTACCCTACTTAATTTTAGGTACATTGTGCGCAAAATTCGCTATATTAAATAATTTAAAAATTTGAAAAGTATTTACATATGATTATAATTTCAAATTTTATGATTCAAATATCCATGAATTTGAATCATTTTTATACAATTATTTTGCAACACCTAAAGTTCGTGAGTAGACCCCTTGCGATGACCGTGAATGGAAGAATAGCTCATGCATGTCGTAGGAGGAGACTAAAATGGGTACCCTGCCGCTGATGATTATATCAGGGGACCTCAGGAACTTGCTTTCTTTTGATAAGACTGGCATCATGACCCCGAGGCACCCTAGTGACTTTTTTCTTTTCTTTGGGGTTTACTGTCTTTGGTAAACACGGGTGATGCGCCCCCGGGTTACCCTAGCAATTCTTCCCTATTTTCGACCCTCCTTGTCAACCAATTTTTGTCTTTTTTTCAGTTTCTTCCCGTCCAGACCACAGTTAAATCTTGTTTGGCGCTTAGTTTAGTTAAAGTTTTTATTAACGTCACTCTAGAGGCAATACGAGGGCTATTGGCGACGGTCCTCGTAATTTTGAACCTCGGTCAAGTGACGAGGACGACACCTGAGCTGGCACCTCCCTCTCCGAAACTTGTTTGGCGTAGCATAGCCACATCTGGCTCTTGGGCCAATAAACTTTACGTTCACTCACTCACTCACTCACAAAGTTCGTGAGTGTGTATTAGATAAAACACTACGTTCACTGTATTCGTATAGGAAACAACCTCATTTAATTATAAGAAAAATAAGCATCTAGTAGAATTAGAGAAAAATGTACACCATTTTCCTAGAAAACCATATTTTGAGATAAACGCAAACACTGATATTTTTCTCTACAGCGAGCCCACTTGCTAACAAATTTAAAATTCAATTTTAGCATGTTCTGTTTTTCAAATTCTCAAAAATGACACATGTATATATTTAGAGAAGCTACCATTACATTTTAATTGCTAAATTAAAAAAAAAAATGCAAAGTTTGAAGCGTTTTATGGTCTCAGTTAGCTAAAAAATACCAAGTAGTGGAAATAAAAATATTGTACCACAATTTCTATAATATCTTCGAAACTAACAGCAATTTCAGCTAAATTCTCTCTCGTGTTTTTCCCATATTTCGTAGCTTAAGAACATAAAAACATAAGAGATATGGCGGAAGGGTCCAGATTTTAAGCAATATTTCTTAAGACTTTTGATTTTTGCTTGCTTCGTCAAATCGGTAGTTCCATCCCTAACAAAACTTTTATCCGAAATTTTCTTTCAAAACAAGTTCTAGATCAATATAAAATATATATTCGAATAAGAACTCTAGGGAAGTATAATTTCTGTACTTTGACGTAAAGCTCGTTAAATGGAATGTCGAGATTTAAAGAACGACGATTTTTCTCTTTCTTTTATATGACGAATCACATCCCCCACCTCGTGTTTTAGTTTTGGTATTTCGATTCTTGAATGTAATGCCACAGATTTTCAGCTTATTTCCCAAGAGGTTGTTTCAGTTACAAATCCTTTTCAATGTTTATAAGTATATATAACCAATAAATAACTTTTACATTTAATCTGACTCGTTTCTTTTTGTCTGAATGAGCTACTTCAACTGGTAATGATGTCTGTCATCTCATTTTAGCAGTAGTTCTTAATGCCGCTACAGTCCCTAGGGAGCTTGTATTGTACGAGCATCATGTAATCTTTTTCTTTCCCATGAAATTTGCTATTTTTGTTCAATAAGGTTGATGCACCTCCTGGAAACCCTAACAATCCTTCTATATTTTCGACCCTCTTTCTTGTTTGAACCAATTATCTTTTATTTCCATTTTTTCAAACGTCTGGATCACAGTTACACCCTGTTTGGCGCAGCAAAGCCACATCTGACTCTTGCGCTGTTACTCCCTACAATCTCTCCCTACAATCTAATGCCGTTACGTTTAGTGCGAGACATGCATGGTTTTATTGAAATGTTTCGAAAGTTACAAAGCAGAGTAAATCAGAAGGAATGTGAGAGAATATCCAAAAGGGGTTGAAATACCACTGTCCTGGACAGAACTTGCGAAGTACTCATTACTTCAGTTATGGCAGAGTTGCGCAACTCTTTGTGAATTCTATACTGGCAATGGCGTCGTCCGAGAAGGTTTATTTTCCCCATAGTTAACTTTTTGCCGTAGCTGTTTCACTCTCTCCTCGTTTTTTAGAGGATGAATTTGAGTGAACAACATGCAGCTTTTGAAATATAGTTCATCCACAGGTAAAACGTCACGAAAACTATTGCGTTATTGAACACAGCTTACAAAGACGATTCTTTTGAAGAAACTCAAGTATAAGAATAGTTTTCTTGTTTCAAAATGGTGACATGATAGTTGTAGACAAACCTCGTTCTGGAGGTCTGTCAGTTACCCGAATGGACGAAAATATCGAGAAAATCCATAAACTTTGATTGAAGAACGACGATAGACTAAATTTTCTTAGAGCTCGGTTCAGTGAGTTTCAACAGAAGATATGGGAACTAGAAGATTTCTGCCCAACCTGTATCTTGGTTTTTTGGCTGACTAGCAAAAAATATGCCAATTTTGTTGCCAAAAAACTTCATGATTCCCTTATCACATGCACCTTACTCACCTGATCTAGATCTGTAAGATTTCTTCTTCTTTTTTGCGTATGAAGAGGGGCATGAACGGACACAGATTTGGCGATGTGAAACCACCGAGGAAAAAAAATGAGGAAGCAAATGTTTCCAACAATTGTCACAGCAAATGTTTCCAACAATTGATTATAGATTGGACAAATGTGTTATGTATAATAAAGAATAATTCAAAGGGGATAATATATTTATGTAAGAAATATTTAAATACATAGTTTTAAAGTGAATTCCGGGAGTTTGGAGGGGAGCTCCATTGTATTTATAATTCCTAGTCAAATACCACTTGAAAAGTTTCAGATCAATAAGTTTGCAGCAACCAAAATAAGGAAGTTCGTTAGTGCCCCCCCCCCTTTCCTCTGGAAAAAAACCCCCATGAAATATTTCTGGACTCGTGAGAAAGACTTAAACAACATTTATGTTTAACATGAACTTTGACCTTTTAGAGTCCGATTCTCCCGGGAACAAGGAACACCCTCGTATTTTAGCAGGTGTCAATTCCTGCCCCGGTTGGAATGCTCAAGACCAATAGTTAATTTATTACTTTCAGCTATCTAACCAAAACAACGGATTATGTTCCGTGGTTTTGTAACACAGGCATGGCCATATACATTCAACCCAAAATTTCCGAAGAGAAGGGACAATTAGACCTCTATCAAACGTTCGACTGGAACGTCGTGTCCGAGGACATTGCGATACCTTTTAGCATGCGGTGTGCACCCAATAATGCATAGCAAATATAGATGCGACAAGCACTTTATCTTTTACATATCAACTTAAGCATTTTAAATTAGTTATAATAAAATAGATGTAAATAGGTATCTTATCCTTTATTTTAACCTAACGCAACCAACCAGCCAAAAGATCATTATTTGTTTTTTAAGCAACATTAATAATATTTTTATTTTAATAATACTTGGAAACAAATGCAGTCTATTTTAAATATAGCTTACTTTGAAAAAGTTAAATGATGTTATTATCGCAATTTATTTTTTCCCTTGTTTCTACGAAAAAAAATTATTTTATTTAAAAAAAATTCTATTAATGAGAACTATTTAGCCTATCTTTCCCCCTTCAATACTTGGATTCATGTTTTCTTTCCAGGTACAACAATTATTTCGGAATATTTAGCCTTGCTAGTGGTTATATGACTTTCTATAATTACGCGTTTCAAATTTTGGGAAAATGAAATCCTTTTCAGAAGAACGAAACTGTATCGATATGTTCAATTGACTTCTTCAAAAATTGAGTATATTGCTTTTATATTAGGATCCTGTTAAATTACCGAAATAAAAACTGTTAAAAAGTTGCCGGAATCCTGAGAAATTTTGAAATACTTTATAATCTAATGAAAAACCTTTATTTATGAAAGAAATTTTTAGATTGATTTTTTAAAGTTATCACGATACAAATAAATTTATTTAAAAACACATAAAACTCATTATACTTTCAAAATGAGAAAATGCCGTTGATTTTATATACTTAATCTGTTTAGCTTACAACTGTGAAATAAAACGAGCACAAGAATTTGAACCGGTCCTTGGCCGCGGCAGCAGATTAGTTATTGGTTGATGCAGCATCTGTAAATCAAGAGTTCAAGCTATGATACCCCTAAAAACACGCCATGTAGCGGACAGATACGCGTTTGAATCTGTTGAGACTCTTCCCGTGGCATAGTTTTGTGGAAGTTTGGAGGTGGGGGGAGGGGGAGATGCCAGCTCCTGTGTCGTCCTTGTCACTTCATAGAAGTTAAAAATTATTAGGTTCTTTTACAAAAGACCTCGAGTTGTTTTTAAGTGTGGTATCAAGGAATAATTAATTAGACTGGTTGCTTTTAGAATGCGACAATATAAATTTTCAGGTATTACGTTTCAATAACGATTAACCATGCGATAAGTTGCACTAATCTGTCATATACCTGTTTACTTTAGTTTATATTAACGTCACACTAGAAGCAACACGAGGGCTATTGGAGACGGATCTCTTAATTTTGAACCACTGTCAAGTGACGAGGACGACATCTGAGCTGGCACCCCCCTCTCCTAACATCCACACCACGCCAATGGGAGGACTTTGGGCTCCGACAGATTTAACGTGCATCAGCCCCGGCTATACGGCGGGTCTTTAGCGGCCAAGTATCGAACCCGCGACTGGACGAAAACCGTTGGCCACGAATCATGACCACTCGGCTACCGCGGCCAATTATATTCCTGTAAATAAGGATTGCAAATCTGTATGATTATTATTCATTGGTCAGGGATTAGTACGGCCTCCCACCGATGTAATATGGGTGTAGAGAGTTAAATGCAGACTCAGACGTATTCAATAATTAAAGGACGTTAATAGATTCATACGGTTATTATTCATTTGATCGGGAGGGGGGGATTCAAAGTGCTTGTGCTGGCAAAGAATGGATGTAGTGAATGGAGTACAAACTTAAGTGTAATATCGTTACCTAACTGTTGCTCAAAATCTCAAGGCAGATAAGAGAGAAGCCAAACTTTTATCTACGATTACTCCAGGGCTTAGGATCAACCGAAATCGTTTCCTTGTAGATATTTCCGTGAATGCTGTCATGGATTAGATCCAATCTCTAATTAGACCAGGGATATTAATCAAATGAAACAAGGTGAAGCGACACATTATTGCATTGACTCGTGTATTTTGCAATCTCGTTTTGTTCTCGAAGACAATACTATTATCAATTTTTTGAAAATAATAATAATTACACAGTTTTCTATTTTTTTTTTCTTAAATATGCTCCCAAGGACTTAGCTTCCTCGGGTAGGTACGGGCATCTCTCTCCCGAAGCAACTTAGAGATATTTTCCCTTTCCCGTGGGATTAACTGTCTTTGTTAAATATGGATGACGCATTTCTGGGATACCTTAGAGATCAATTTCTATATTCAACCCTCCTCATTGACAACCAATTTTTAACTTTCCCCCATTTTTCAAAAGTTTTGACCTTCTTGTGTGTGTATTGTCAATCCATTATCTTTTTTTCTTCTTTTTTTTTTAAGACATGCCTTGTTTGGTGTAGAATATCCACATATCAGGTTATTACGCCATTAACCTTTTGGCCACATTTGACGTATCAGTATGTCATGCATTTATTTGGGCAACGACGCACATGACGTTCTGATACGTCATTGAAACTGAGCTGAAATTTAACTAGTTCATTCTGGTTTATTTCAAAGTAACGAGTATCTGTTGCAACAGAACAAATAATTTCAGGAGTTTGGTGAACCTTGTTTGGGATACACGACCCCATAATGACAGAAATAGAGAATATATTTTATCAAAGTGATAGTGACAGTTTTAATGAAGGTAGTGATATTGAATGTGATGAAAATTTTTATAATGATCCTTTTAGGGATAAAGGGGAATTTCAAAATTAAAACTATGAAGAATATATGAAATTAGAAAGTGATAATGATAGAGAAATTATTCCAAGACGCTTATCAAGCAATGATAATGAATCTTCTCATGAAAAATTATATGAATGGATTTGGGAAGAAAAAGAAAATGTACCTGATATAAAAGGTTTTCGGAAGTACCTGGAATCAATACTTTGTGTTTGCGAAGGCTAGGTGATAATCCTAAGGCTTTAGATGTTTTATCCCGTTCAATACCAGGATATCACATTTGATACGCTCGCGGTGGCTCTCCTGTGCCCAGTGTATCACAATAGATACGCTCCGGAATGCCTTCTGCAGAACAGCGTATCAATAGTGATACGCTTAATGAGAACGTTTTAATTGATTTTCTTAATATTACTAGATGGTGTTACATTACCGCGAAATCTATATAGATAGGTTATTTGGAGTGTTGACCTTGGTGATATGGGCTTGGATTTCACTTCTGGCTACCAGGAGGGGGGGGTTGATAGTTAAAATCATGTGTTGCGACGCGGTTCTTTAAATGTAATGTCATGATTTAAAGAGTGAACTTGCTTTCAGTTTACTTTTTTCTTTCTTACTTGCTTTTTAGAAGTTCGAAGGATAATTTATGGCCCTTTATGGGGGTTAGGGCCTTAGGTAGCAGATGCTCTCAGCTGTTCATTTCATTCGTCGGTTTTTATTTGTAGCGATAGTCATGACGAAAATAAAGTATTTATCTGATACTGATATTTGCTAAATAATGAATGAATCTGACAGTAATGTTAGCGAAAATAATCCAAATCTGTACATAGTTAGACATTAAAAAAAAAAGGGGGGGAGGACTAAGATGTGCCCTTTGCTCAAAATCTTGCGTGAAGCGTCAGAATATGCGTGTAAGACATGTGACGTTGGACTACGCATTGTTTTTTTTCTATAAATATACCATACAGCAAAATAAGATTTAT
>BMAW01087570.1:44662-55340 GCA_019974015.1 Nephila pilipes
TTTTTTTTTTTTTTTTTTTTGAGCTTTTACCGGATAACACAACGATTAATTCGGAAGGCTACTGTCATCAACTGGACAAACTGAATGATGCACTTCAACAGAAAAGGCCAGAACTAATCAACAGGAAAGGTGTAGTGTTTCACCAAGACAACGCGAAACCTCACACAAGTTTGGTCACTCGCCAAAAGCTTTTTCAGCTTGAATGGGATACAATGCCACACTCACCATATTATCCAGACCTGGCACCATTGGATTATTGTTTGTCCCGGTCACTCCAAAATTTTTTAGACGGTAAAACTTTCACCTCAAATGAGGAGGTCAAAAACCACCTCGATCAGTTTTTTGCCAGCAAAGACCAAAAATTTTATGAGCGTGGAATTATGCTACTACCAGAAAGATAGCAAAAGGCGTTGGACCAGAATGTCCAATATATAATTTAATAAAGTATTTGTTTAATTTACGAAAACTGTCTCATTTCCACAAAAAAAAAAAAACGAAATTACTTTCCGAACAACCCAATATTTCTGATTGAGGTTTACCTCATACATGGAGCACAACATAACCACATACAAACTGAGAAACAGTGGTAATTATGTGGATGGTTACTAATTTATAAGGAAAAATAATTGTCCCCTCATACCGGCCACCGACTGAAGTCAGTGCCGACGGGTAGAGGATGGTATTAACCACAAAAATGTTATTCCAGTCACGACGTGCAACAGACGACACCAAGAACACATGAACGATTTGCAAAATTTATCGATGCGGCGGAAAATGAACGATTCGATAATTAATCGATATAGTTTAGATGTGAGCGATGGTAGCTCCAAAAAATGTGTCATGGGTGGGGGCAAAGTCACGTTTTTAAATGATTTACTTATTAGCTAATTCCAAGCAAATATATAAAATCAGGCGTACATTGGATACAGAAAATTTGTTTAGTTTAGTTTAGTTTTTATTAACGTCGCACTAGAAGCAAAACGAGGGTTATTGGCGACGGACCTCGTAATTTTGAACCACGGTCATGTGACGAGGACGACACCTGAGTTGGCACACCCCTCTCTTAACTTCCACACCACGTCAACGGGAGGACTTTGGGCCCCGAACAGATTTAACGTGCATCAGCCCTGGCTAAACGGCGAATCTTTAGCGGCCAAGGATCGAACCCGCGACAGAACGAAAACCGTCGGCCGCGAATCCGATGCCATGGCCACGAGGCTACCGCGGCCAGATTCGAATCAGTGAGTGTAAGTTAAATTTAATGGTACAGGAACCAGGTATGGCTGTCCGGGGATCTATCAAGCAAGGTGTAACTGGGATCTCGGCGTTACAAAAAATGGTAACAACTGGTTGACAAGAAGTGTTAGAAAAACTTTTTTCTTTTCACGCATATATCACCACGCTCATGCTAAACTAAAATACCTCTACTTTAACTTTTACTTAACTTTAACCTTTACTTAGGGTTCTCCTTATTTCTCCTCTTTTCGTTAAACCACTTTTCTTTCTCACTATACTCAATATAACTTATTATTACTTAAGTACTAATAAATCATATCACTTCGTTTCTTCTTTACGGTTGCTTACTTGCTACTTACTTTCCCTTAAAATTCATATGAGATCAGACATTTCTTAATAACAATAACAACTTAATTAATTTAGTCAACACAGTTCCTGTCGCGTTATCTTGGTCATCAGTGCAGTTTACAGTTAGCACTCAGTTTAGTTTTTAATAACGTCGCACTAGAAGCAACACGAGGGCTATTTGCGACGGACCTCGTAATTTTTAGCCACGGTCAAGTGACGAGGACGACACTTGAGCTGGCTCCCCCTCTCCTAACATCCACGTCACGCCTACGGGAGGACTTTGAACCCCGAACAGATTTAACGTGCATCGTCCCCGGCTACACGGCGAATCTTTGACAACCAATGATCGGACCCTCGACAGTTGGACACAGAAAAACTTCACTGAAAGGGTTTTAATAAATTGTAAGATTCGAGGGATCTTCTTTCAAAATAAGTCTAGAACCACTTCAGGATCTACTTTAATGTCTTACCTTATATTTAGAATGATCAAACAATTTAATCTCTCTTGATCCATGGTAGATCTTAAAAACGTTTTTTCCCTTTTTTTTTTAGCGTAAAAGAATATTTCATCAATGGTGGTTTGTAGAGAATGGTAAAACATAAATAATTCTTAAAATACACTCTGTGTTAGATAACATAGAAGAACAATTGAAAGGTTCATTTAGATTATCAACTTGTTGTTGTTTATTCATCCGAAGTTTTTTCCACTAAAGTAACTCGTCAGAACGGGAGTCTTTTCATGAACGAAAGTCACATTTATATTTTCGATCGGTATCACTATCTCCATGAAAAAAGTTGAATTCAAAGTAATATTTCGGAACTGCCTTCTGTAATTTTTGTATATTATTCTTTTATTTATTATTTTTTCATTTTACTGTATTATTTATTTTTATTATTTTATTTACTTTATGATAGCGGACATCTAGCTCGGAAATAAGGGAATTCACATTTAAAGGTAAAAGAACTTTTCCTCAGAAAAAGTTCATAGGATTAGTCATGCATGCCTTAATAATCATATTGAGAAATAACAACTTATAGTACGTTTGATAGCCTTACAAGCAGCTTTGAAGTACAACAACAAAGTAAATACAGTAGTACCTCTTATAAGGGACATCTCTGAATAAGAAACACCTCTATTTAAGAGACAAAATGTCCGGTCCTTGTCACTTTGATTAGTATATATACTTATCTCTTATTAAGGGACATCTGTGTTTAGCCCTTACAGGACCACAAGGTTGCTAAGAGCAAATATTAATATGTAACTGTTTATTTTAGTTTGATAAGACGTAAAATAATTAAAAATCATAAGAAAAGTACTTTTTATGTGTAGTTTTATTTGTCAATGAATAGTTTTATTTGCAATTTTTTGTCATTATCAGTTTCATAGTCATTGCTGTTTTCCTTTTTTCAAATACACTTTATTTTTGTACACCATTTTGCATACTGAATAACATAGTGACCACGGTAGCCTAGTGGTCATGGTCACGGACTCCCGACCAGCAATTTTCTTCCAGTCATGGAATTGAGATTGTAACTCCACTAAAGGCGTACTGTGTAGCCGGAGTTGTTGCACGTTAAATCTATTGAGGCTCAAAGTCCTCCCATTAGCATAGTGTGGAAGTTAGAAGAGGGAGAAGCCAGCTCAGGTATCATCCTCATCGCTCGACCGTGATTCAAAATTACAAGGCTCGTCGCCAACAGCTCTCGTATTGCTTCCAGTGTGAAGTTAATAAAGGCCGCGGTAGCCTAGTGGTCATGGTTTCGAATTCGTGGCCGGTGGTTTTCGTTCGGTTGCGGGTTCGATCCTTGGCCATCAAACACCCGCCGTATCATCGGGGCTGATGCACGTTAAATCTGTCGGGGCCCAAAGTCCTCTCGTTGGCGTAGTGTGGATGTTAGGAGAGGGAGGAGGTGACGTTAATAAAACTAATCAACAACAACTACTGAATAACATAAAACATGCGAGAAAACACGATAATAATATTACTACATGACACAATAAATTAAATAATAAAATAGTAAAGCCCGCGAATCTTTTATTAGGGCTCCAGCTGATTTGATATTTTTTTTTTTTTATCTAGAAACTCCCGTTTACGTAATTGCTTTCGGCATGTATCCCATTTTGACATTTAGCATAAACAAGTAATGGAAAAAAAAAATTAGTCAATTTCTAATTAGGTCGACTAAGAAACGTTTTATTTTAGTTACTTTTTATTAGATAATTGCAATTAATATTATTATGTACATACATACGACAGAATCACTATATTGAGTGTCAATTTTTTTTTTCCAGCGATCTACACGTTTCGTCACTGACGGTATTTATTCCTAAATTTATATCCCGCGAAATATCTTATACAAGAGAATTTTTTTTTCTCCTGTATAAAACTAAAATTAATTATTTGAAAATCAAATAAAAAAAAACTTAACGCTTCGATAAGATTCGATTCGAAGGCATGAAGATTCTACGCCGAAGCTCTACCAACTTTGCCATTGCAAGACAAACGGCATAGTAGAAACATTGGCGTGTTTCTTAATTCATCCTTTGAATCAAATGGTTGGAATGCAGTTTAGCCCAAACAGCCTTGGCGACAGGAATTATTTGGCGGTATTTTGCCAAATGTGGCTACACTGGTCCGCTTCTCCGACTTAACGTTCAGCCAAGGAAAAAAAATCGCCAAGTTCAGCAATTTTTGAAATCGCGTCAAGTGGTTGGGCTAAACTACATTTTCACCAATTAAATTTAATTGATACTTTAAGAAACTCTATTAACATCAAGTGCCATCCACTTCAAGTTTAAAAAAATGTATTTGAGTGGATGAATAAAAAGTATTTTATTAACGATTGAAAATTTGAGCAAGATATATTTAGGGAGATTGTGAACTAATAGTAGTAATTATAAAATACAGATAAGGTTATAATTAAATAATACAATCACTAATTTTAAAATGGGGGAAATGTTTCCATTAGTCGTGAATGGGTTAAGGGGGAAAGGTCCGATCCAGTGTGTCTCTTATGGGGGAGGTTCTCTCGTACTTCTAAATTTGATTGGAAATTAATGTCCAGGTATGTCATTTCGTCAGAGCGTTTACTTATGATAGATGGGATATGTGTCCCTGTGCTCAACCCTTGGATCCGCCAGTGACTGGGACTGTAAGTTGTGCGGTTTAAAGTAGTTAATTTATATTTGAAGGGACTACAAATGAGGGGTTGATCCCATCGACAATATAACCCCACACACTATTATAACCATACATCTATTTTTAGGCATCCTGTACCATTGTCCCAAAGCACAGTTTCACAATGTAGAAAAGTCCCGTTTTCAAAAAGAGAGCCTATTCACTGATACATTTTTTACAAAAAGAACAATTGCGCTTGTAGGAAGGGCATTTTCTCTTATGAATAAGTTGTGAACGAAAGAAGAAATACAGTTCCGAGTCGTAGTGCTTAAAACTACGTTAATGTCCAAAAGTAAATTTTAAGAAATCCTTTAAAATAATTTCATTCGTATTCGAAATCGATATCAAACATACTTCAAACAACAGCAAATACAACAAATTCCTCCCTAAAAATACAAGATTATATAAATCATTTATTTTACCATGTTCATTCCTGTTATTTTTCAAATAAATATATAAATAAATAAATACTATGGAAAAATAAGCATTTCTTGAACACATATACTATCACCTAAAAATTTAAAGGTGACCCATTTTAAGGATTAAAAGTAAATGGTCTTAAGCCAAACGTAATATGTTAACATGAATTTGCAAAATCATCGCTAGCTTGCGATTCGTGTGAGTTTGGCGACAATTATGCGCTTTTAAGTATTTTTTATATACATGATTTAACATACCCCCCAAACGCAAGGTTTTTATTTATATGTATTTTGAGGAAATAATGTGCCATATAAATTGAGTATATTTCGAAAAAATTACGTCAAAATTGACAACCATTTATTGATGCGCCTTATATATTTTTCAAAAAATAAACAAATTAAAACTGAAAGTAGCACTTTTACAAGGATAACAGCATGCGTGAATACAAAGAGGTCAGTAAATCCGAAAAAGCAACACAAGCTTAACTTCCGTAAGACCGTTACAAAAATGAAAACCTACAACGGCGTTTATTTTATCGATTCCAACAAAAACATAAAAGTCTTCCTACATATTACCAAATCCTTACCATAACTGCAGATTATACATTCAAATTCGGCACTTGGCGAACTAGTTCAATCACCGACGAAAGCAAAAACTAATTTTTTTTATTTTTTTTTATTTCCAAAGATTGCAAACAACGGTAGGCCGATTTTGATAACAGCTTGATCTATTGCCAAAAAAGAAGTGTGACAACACAGCCGAAGTTTTAAAATAATCTTTCCTCGTTCGTGGCTTTACAATGCGCCTCGTCAATACAGACGGATCTCTTGAATATGGAAATGCAAATAACTCAAGGGTAAAAACTTGAAATTCGGCTCATCGATGCGTGGGGTGATTGGTCAATCGTTTTCTCCAGTCGGGTTGTGATTTGCTGTCGTCCGTGAACTAATTCTCAGGTTTTAGTAATCCATTCGCTTGCTGCGACTTGATGTGTTTGTTCTAAGTGGGTGTCGTGGAGATGGCGAGTGTCGTGGAGTTTTTTCAAGGAAATTTGTCAAGCGTAGGATATTTTTATGGGTTAGTCTTTCCCACGCTACAGGAGTCGCAAGTCCTTTGTTTTTTTGAATTTTATTAAAATTTAATTATGCGAAACGTGGGGGATTTTGCGAAGGTTATTGCTTCTTTTAAATCGATAACCTAAT
This sequence comes from Nephila pilipes, assembly GCA_019974015.1. Lineage (NCBI taxonomy): Eukaryota > Metazoa > Arthropoda > Arachnida > Araneae > Nephilidae > Nephila > Nephila pilipes. The sequence continues at coordinate 51,048 of BMAW01087570.1, forward strand.
TTAAAATATATGTTAATGATTTGGAGGGCATTTTTGTATAGTACTTCGAGTCTTTGTAAATCAAGTATTTTATTCGAAAGTAATGACTTAAGAATTAACTTATTTTTATTCCAAAAATGAATTATTACTGAATATATTCCTAATCTGAGTATAATAAATAAATCTTTGTACGGTTATGTATATTAGTATTAATAAAGTTTTAATTATTACAAATAAATACCCAAGATAAAAGAAAACACTTATTCTGGATATTAATTTATCCCTTTATGCATAATGTTGTAAATTACAGCCATTATTGTTGAGTTGCTTAGTTGCAGGAGCCCGTTGATTGAAGTAACTCACATTATACTAAAATATTAATTATTATTTCGGGTTGTCGTAAAGTTTTAAATAATGCTAAAACAATTAAGACTTTACGACATAATAATGAACTTAAGAAAAGAAAGGCATAATAATAAACTTAAAAAATAAACTTAATTTTTATTTATTATTCTTAAGACTTCTCTATACAGTCGTCATTTTGAGTTATACATTTATCTCAGCGTTTTTCGACCTTTTTAAGGCTATCATTGTAGAGCTCAATGGATTAAATTCTATCTTCTCCTTACTATGAGTTATTTCAATCTACGGAAACGGAACTAATAACTTTAATAGCTGTAATTTACAACCTTATGAACACAAGGAACAATTAATATGCGGAATGCATTTTATCCATGTACTTCAGTTATTTCTTCGTTATAATTAAAACTTTGCGATAATCTCCAGTCTCCATCTTCAACAAACCTTGTATTGTTTCTCAATACAATGTTAATACACAATCCAATCAATTGATGTCAATCAGTTGCATTTTATTATTATAAATATATCAAAATATGACACACATATATACTAATGTTAATATTTTTAGAAGTAAATATTAGTGCATGAGTAAGAAGTTTTTGTGAGCTCATATTTAAACACACGTGAAATGTTTAATGAAAATGAGCATTGCGTGGATTCAACCTGTATGCATATTGATGTAGATCCGCAATTATTTTATAAATCATTAACTGATAGAAAAAGTATTATAACAAGTAATATAAACAAAACAATTTTATGTCAATTCCTATTTAGGTCTACAAAGAAAATTTTTATTTTAGTTACTCCTTATTAAATAATTTCAATTAAAATAAATATGTATACACATATGACAGAATCACAATATTAAGCGGCAAAATAAATTTATCCGATAAATTAAATGGTTGGAATGCAGTTTAGCCCAACCACCCTTGGAGACAGGAATTATTTCGCGGAATTTTGCCAAATGTGGCTCCCTGGTACGCTACGCTGACTTAACGTTCAGTCAAAAAACATCGCCAAATTTGGCAATTTTTGAAATCGCGCCAAGTGGCTGGGCTAAACTGCATTTTTAACAATTAAATTTAATCAAATGAATTAATATTTGAAAAAAAACTGTATTAACATCAAGTGTCATCCACTAAAAGTTTAAAAAAATGTATTTGAACTTCAGTGGATGAATAAAAAGTATTTTATTAACGATTGAAAATTTGAACAAGATATTTATAGGGAGAATGTGAACTAATAGTAGGAATTTAAAAAATAGATTGTAATTATTTTATAAATATAATACAATCTACGCGAATTGAAACATCAATAACAACCATTGTGATACAAAAACTATTCGTAAATAACTTATGAATTAATTAATAATAGATGAAATTATTTTTATGTAAAATAGGGTGAATTTTGAATAAATGATTTACAAATGCCATCCGCCTATTATTCCGACTTCATGGACGTAACGTTAATTAAATTCTATTTCTTAATTATCCACTTAAATCTGTGGAAAAAATGTATTATTTTAATGTAATGAAGAGTGAACCAGGAAAAGTAACAAATAACAAAAGTTTTTATTTACTTTTTTTGGTATTTTATGCAGTTTTTTATGCCTATTTTAGCACAATTCATCTGTTGACTTTAAAACATGAAAAAATTCTAATTATTTCTAAAACCAGAAGGGCAAAATCGTAGTTAGATAGGGTTTTTAAAAAATAGTCTTTCGCATGCACTTTATTCCACTCCAATGGGAGAAATAGGATCTGAGAAAGCAGTGGGAGATTCCATTGCATCAACATCACGTTTAGGAATTCAAAATTTCTGGTCGATGGGAGCCTTAAATTCAACAATAATTACAATCAATACTTAAGGCTCCCATCGACCGACCATTTTGATGACGTCAACTTAATCTTAATCCTATAGAATTTCGACTTTCGTTCTAAAATCTTTAATATTTGAACTATTTGAATGCAATAAAGTGCAACCTGAAAGAGCAAAATATAATGAAAGCTTCTGAGGAACTACTTTTTTCCTCCGATTTTTGAAAATATTTTTATCCCTATTTTAATGATTCATTTGTGAGTTTTCCGGTCTTTAAAAATTTTTTTTAAAATATTTTTAAGAAACGGAGTAAAAAGTAATTCCGTAGAAGCCTTCATTGTTTTTTGCTCTTTCAGATGCACTTTATTGCATTCAAATAGATCAAATAGTAAAGATTTGAGAGCGAAAGTCGAAATTCCATAGGATTAACATTAAGCTCATGAAATCAAAATGGCGGGTAGAAGGGAGCCTTAAGGCTTCATTTGATTTTGTGAACGCAATATTAATTGTATGAAGTTTCTACTTTCCACACAATTGAAATACAGACTAATTTACGTGTTTGAATTTAAAAAAAATATTCGAAAGAGCAAAAAATAATTAAGGCTTCTTCAGATTCTCATTTTCTCCCAGAATCTTAGAAATAGTATAAAATACTTTTTAAAGATACCAGGACACATGCGGTGGAAATAAAATACAAAGTTATGATTCTTTCTTTTTGTGACATTTATGTTTTAAAATTATTTGTAGAGATTAGGATATTTGCGTACCTCTTATAATAATATTCTAACCATTTTACTGAGCTACAAGGGTTGTTTTTTTTATCAAAAAGTTTTTATTTTCCTTTAAGATGAATACCAGCTAAATTTTTCAGATATATTAACATTTAGGTGCCATTTTCAAAAATAATATTCCGTAAATATTCAATATAATTCACTCTTCATTTATAAAACGATACATAAAATATGGTGAACCAAATTTTTTATTGATATTACTGAATGCTTTCTTTGAAAAATTTATAGAACTTCGTAATTTTATAAAGTTTAATCTTTTTCTTTTTTTGCCTTAAAAAAGTTATTTCTTAAAACTTCTGTATTACTTCGAAAAAAGTATTTTTGGTTCACTACACGCATAAGTATCAATCTAAGGAAAAAAAATGGTACCATAATATGTAATAGTTTTCTTTAAAATGGTACCAAAAAATGCAAGTATTTCTCAAAAATCTTATCCATATTTAATTAAGTGGGGAAAAAACTTTTTGGGAAAAAATTGCTTACATAGATCTTTAGAATTATCTTTATCAGCTACATAAAAAAAATCTAAGGTTTACTAGTAATATGAAAAGATGCGTATCACAAAATCAAGGAGTCTTTAATAAAGTATTCCAGTATTACGCGAATATCCTAGTTCCCTTAAGGACAAGAAATTCCACAAAGGAATAATTAAAACAGGCCTAAAAAATTTTGTAAAAGTTTGTAGAAAAATATAGTTCAGCAGAAGAAGCCTTCAATATTTTTTCCTGTTGATGCAGTTTTTTACTCTCACATAGGTAACATAGTCTAAATAATTTGAGAACGAGAGTAGAATTTCCGTAGGATTAACATTTCGGCCGAAAGACGGAATCCTTAAATAAAGAAGTAGCTCTTAAGTGCTAAGCACCGTTTCTTCCTTTCTTTTTCTTGAAACACGGCAAAACAGCAAACGTTTATCTTCATACAATACTTCCGGGGGTTTAAACATCGAAAACGAAAATCGGATTATAGCAGATTAATTTATTTTTTACTCTCTTCGATTTTATACAAGCAATTCCCAGTAAAACGTTCGTCCTAAAGCTAATTTTATTCCGCCCCTAGGAACTAATACATTAGTTAAAAGTCTTTAAACGATGAGTACTTTCTATTTAAACATCGCAATTGCTACTTATTGTTATTGTTCTGTTCACGGACCAGCGCATACAATTCCACATGCAACAAAAGGTTACGTTGCTTGAATCAATATTGATTTCATTGGGTTATGGAGTAAAAAACAAAGAAAAAATTAAATAGAATCGCGATAAGAAAATGTGTTGAAGGTTTTTGTATGAGTAATTTAACAAAAATCAAGGTCAGAGATTTTGAAACATTCTATCGCTTCCTAGGA
>BMAW01087571.1:0-17910 GCA_019974015.1 Nephila pilipes
GGTGGGATTTAATATCTTCTCTCTCTTTCCATCGAGCTTGCAATTGCCTTTCTCATCGTGCTTGCGCTTCTAACCAAAAAGAACACGTGGCGCCATCTGGCTACCGTTTAATAGTACATGGAAGGTAGTGCTAAATTACAGTGTTACTCTCCAATTTATATTTAGTTAAGAAATGTTTAACATTCCCAACGACAGTTGGTTCTTTTTACTTCTTGTATTCAGCGTGGCAGATGCAATTTTCGAGATTTTTAATGAATTCGCTCCTCTCGGTTTAAAGTTAAATCTGTACCAAAAATGGCAGAATTTACGCGATATCGTTTATATCGATAGAATTTATGCGATTTTATTTACGCGATATCGGAATTGCTTAACAAAGTGAAATTTAAAATGTGAATACTTTATGCAAGGAAAATGATTTGGTATTTCTCTTTGATAAATATATTATCGTTTTATAAATGAAATAAATAATTTTAAAAGTAAAACTTGCGAAATGAGTTAAACGCTGATATATACAGATTAATGCGAATAAGTTTAACGTATTTATAAGAAAGACTTTAAAACGAAATCACTTTTGTTGTACAATATATCAAAAGGCGAAGTCTTAATGTTTTAGATTATATCCTTTTAATTATTCGAATATTCATTTTACTTTGGTGTAAAGGAAAAAAAAAAACCTTAAGAATTTAATATGAACTGAAGAAAACGTAAGCTAAAGATACATATTAAAATTCCCCATGCGCAAAACAAAAACATACCTTTTCATATGACAAATTTTTCTGGAAAATGATTCTTTCTAAAAATGAAATTAATAAAAACTACCAACTGAATTTACATACTATTCATATATCTCTAATATTTAAATAATTTATGCATTTTTTATAATAATTTTACAGACTTTTATCTTACTGGTGAACGCCTACTTCAAGAGTAAGTTATCCATCGTCATATCGGACGAACACCGAGCGTTATGATCTGGGGCGCTATTGGGTATCACGGACGATCGCAGCTGACAAAAATTGTGGACTATCTCAACAGCCACCGATACATCAGAGAAGTTCAGGAACCAGATGTTTCACCCTTCTTTCAAAGCATTCCTTCAAATGTATTTCATTAGGACGATGCTCGCCCCCTCGTTGCTCAGAATTATCAAGTCATTTCGACCCAACAAATGCAGCCTCATCCTTGACCGGCTAACACTTCCAGATGTCTGTCACCTACTGAGTATGCCTGGTATATCGTCGATTGGTGTTTCGCTCGTATTTCTCAGACCCCAATTAATACAGATGAACTTTTCTAACTAACCCTTTGATGTCCACTCTTGATTATTTAGACAAATTATTTGTTGTAAAAGATGTTTTTTTTAAAAAAATTTGTTCAGAGTTCAGTTGAGTGTTAAAACATATTATGAGATTTTTGTAATGAATTACTCACAACTCAGCAAAGTCATAAATATTCATTTATATCTAAAATGTATTAATTAAGTCGCATTCTGAAAGGGATTAAATATGCATCGCTTTTAATATTGTTTTTAAGAGAAGGAGTAATCAAGTACTAGAGTTCACATCAACCATTCAAAACTATTCCTTCAACTATTCATTAATCAGCGAAAAATTACTCTTAATAACACTCAAAATATGTAAAATGTCTAATTTTTAATGATCGAATTTTAATGAAATTCATATATGGAAAGTACTTCTTAGATTGGTAAAATTTTAATAGAAATTGTTTAGTAACATAATTATTTAAAGAAGTGTTATTCATATGTATTGAAATAGGTTAAAATCTATAATAGTATGAAATTTTAATTGAGAGAAATTAAATTATTACTAGCCAATTTATAACTTCTTATGAACAGATAATTCTTTAAATTTTGTTCATCAAAACGAATTCAAGAGGCGAAATGCAGAAGTACCATTTTATTTTACTTAAATAAAAAGAATAATTATTCAAATCAGGTCATAGATATCAACATATATTTAATTATAATTCATTATTTCGTAATTAATTCATAATCATTGAAGCGAAAGAGTTGGTTATAGTTTAGAATGGTTAGCGGTACTTTTAATAATTCTAATAAATTCAAATTCAATGTATATTTCGTGTGCACTTCGATAATTTCGTGCAAATTGCTCAATATAAAACTTTTATTTACGCTATATACATTTACATTATCTTCAGTTAAGTGTTGAATAATGTAGTTTAATCAAAATATAGGAAGTTGGCTTGACACAGCCATTCCCGTCAAGCATCTAACCCTATCTATAGATATTTCTATTCAAGTGAGTATAGAGCTATCGATCTATGACATCATTTCTTCACAATCATAAAGATGTTTTGAAAATAAACTTTTAAGTCTTACTGAGTGTAGGAAATGACCTTGATGGATCATATAAACGTAAAAAAAAAAAAAAATTAAACATCTTTTACAATTTTACATCGCGGTTGGATGAAATTGGTATTATTGTTGATAACCCGAATAGATTTATTTTGTTTGGTTTTATTAACGTCGCACTAGAAGCAACACCAGAGCTATTGGTGACAGAACTCGTAATTTTTGACCCAATTATTCAAATCTACAGACGTTCTTAAACTCTAATTAAATAAACAATAATTTCAAAACTCCGTTCGAAGATGCGTAAGAGGAGGACGAAACAAATTATTTAGAATATCGAAGATGAATATAGAAGAAGAATATCGAATACACACACTCTCTCAAATTCTTCTTCATTTAGTTACTCCTAGTTTATATTTTAATAAAAAAGTTTCAGCTTGCCAAAATAATCGTTCCTATTGACACACTTATTGTTTATCACAGATTTAACTGGTATTACTCTCTAAGAGTCACTTCAATCTGCACATCTATCAACTTGTCGTTACCCCCATCTCCCTTCTCATTTCTTTCAAGTCTATTTCATTTACATATTACTATCTTTAATACAATTCTCAACATTATCGATTATAAAAGAAAGAATTATTAAGACGTTTTTGATCTAATGACTTTGAGAATATATTTAATGAAGAAAACAAATTGTTCGTATTATTTATGACTTTCTAATCCCATTATCCTTATGCATTCGATTGTAAAATGCTAAATTAAGTAAATATTGAATTAAAAATCCCAATAAAAATTGTTGGCTTTTTTTTCTTGATTATAAATTTCGCTTAAGAGTAGGAATTCCATTTTTTCCCTACTTTGTAACAATCAAAATGACATTAATATGTCAAAAAGAAAATGTCCCTGAAATTATCGATTTAGAGACATTTGGTGATGAAAATAAATTACTCTTATGATTTATGACTTCCAAAAACTCATTATTTAGCAAGTTTGAAAGAAGTGCATTCATTTGTGTCTTAACAGATCACTTTTATTCATTTAACATGCTTCAATGTTGAATGACTCTTGAACTAATCAATACAGTTACATCATTAATTTCTGTAATCATATGAATTTATTACAATTTATAATTCATAATTACAATTTTTTCCTTAATTCAAATTTCCAAGCAATCAGAAATAATTTAAAAGTGAGAGATTCAAATTAATTATCTTAATTGATTCGATAATGCATTTCAAGTCGTATTGTAGTAAAAATCCTGTCTTGTTGTTTCACTTACTTATGAATACGAAGAAGCAGTGATTTTTTCATAAATGAGCTTTGATTCCTTTGAGTGAAAATCTTGCTTTATCACGTAGTAATAACATAACATTCAGTTATATTTTTGTCATTTCATAGTAGTAAATGACAATTTATTTTTGTTTTGATTAATATGAAAACTATTTATACTTTTTATTATAATAACATTGAATGGTAATTAAAAATATTTGCATCAAATGTTATTTTTATAGTATAGTTTTAAAATGAATAACTATTTCTAAAAACAACGTCCGAAATCGCTAAAAAGTAAATTTTTGAATGCTTCGTTTTATATAATTCGTTTACATATTACTTTAAAAAACTTTCCTCTAGTGTTGTAATTTCGCTTCAATCTTTATTAAATTTTTTATTGTTCTTTCTTAATTTAAATAAGGAATTTATACTTTAAAAATTATATTATAAGTTCCTGAATATCTTATAAAGTATTGATTTTTGGTGCTTTAATATTAAATGGCTCAAAATTTGGAAATAAATATTTTTTAAATTAAATAAAAATGCTTTTTCAATTATAAGATGTTGAATTATTTAAATGTTAAAGATAATTTTAAGATTCATGGAAACGTATTAAAATGATAAATTTAATTTCTTTTGTAAATAATCAATTTCGTTAAAATTAAAGACATTGAACTTATTCTAACCTTGGATATTTTTCCAAATTGAAAACGTACTTTAACTTAGAGACTCTTTTACTTTCATTAGGTTTTCCATAAATAATTAATTTTATATTTCTGATATAAATTTAAAATTCCTCCTTATACTTATTAATTCGAAATAGTTCATATTAAAGTATGCTCTGCTGAAATTCAATTTTGAAAATATATTATTTATGATTGAATTCAAATATTTTTTTTCATTGAAATATGCTTAGTGTAAGAAATAACCTCAAAATGTATAAATAATCTAATTAATTTTGATGATTTTATTTTTATCTGGATTAACACAGTAGTTACTAAGAAATATAAAAGTTTTCAACCAAAATTAAATTAATTTTATCATCTAAGATAATCATGTTTAATTTATAAAAATACTTTTTTTTGTTTTTTATAAATATTTGCATGATTGATTTTTTTTTAAATAAAAATATTTAATGAGTGAAAAGTTTGAGAAAGAATATTTTCTTCTTGCATATAAATATTAAACAAAGATATATATAAACCTAATAATAGAAGTATAAATAAAATTGAATTAACATTTTGTTGTTTGTCAATTAATATATAATTGTGAAATTATTAAAAACTTAATTACAGACATGGTAAAACCCATTATCTATATAAAACACTGTCATGACTGATAAAGTTAAAAATACCAAAGTGTTAAGTTCATTAAGAATATTTTCCCGAATTTTATTTTATTATTTATTCCATTACTATCTTATTGTAACAATTAAAAAATTACCATCTTATTTCTAAAGTACAAGACAATTTTTCGCAACAAAAAATTGGAAGAAAATGGTTATGCGATTAAAATCGTATGTTTTAGTTAAATATTAAAATTAGAGCACACGATAAAATACTAAAGTGGACAACAGTATTCCGTTTGGATATTAGAGATAAAGCAAACGATAAATTATTAAATTGAATAAATTTTGATAGAAATGTGATTATTGTTGCCGTAAAATTAAAATAAAATAAATCATTCTCAATATTTATCATAGTGCTCTGATATATGATTTAAAATTAACGTATCGTGAAATGTTTCGTTGAAAATATAAAAGGATTCATTAAATTTCGTAGAATGCTCTATTTTATTTCTCATTATCCGGAAGCATTCCTTTTCAAAATTTTCTCAAATGCTTGTGTAGATTATAGATTCGATTACGAGTGAATACAAGCTTTTAAATTTGTTGAATAATGTTACAGATTTGCTTAATAGCAAACAATTCAAAACTTATTGTAATTTCAATCAATTGCAATTTAACGATCAAGAAACAAATGCTTCCATCAAGATGTGTATGAAGTTATCGTTAATAATACGTTCCATTAGAGAAGACAAAGAAATTAATTAAACTGAAAATGTCATTTTAACCTAATAAAAGGTAGGATTAAAATACGAAGCACTCCAAAACAAACGAGTATTTATGAAGAAATTTGAATAAATCCCAAAGATATTTAAATGTCTTTTGAGTCCTTTATGCACATTTTTGTTCCGTAAACAATATCGAGGTATCAAAATTGAAACAATCCTTTCATCTCTTTGAAAACACATAACTGTGATAAATGATGAGCAATATTGTTGCAAAGTCGGTTTTTGCAAATACTTGTATGAATTTAGACAAAAGTCTGTATTAGTGACTTCGAAAAATTACTTGTATGGTTACAATTATTTAATGGAAAAATTGCAAAATTATCTTCAAATATTTGAAATGTTTAACATACGAAGGACGTTCAACATATCCTTAAAATTCCAAAAGATGGTGCTCATAACATCGAAAATGGTTAGCTTTTAGTAAGTATCATAAGCACAGCTAAGTCTCAGTTACTCATATTAGTGATCATGACATCTTTCACACCTCAAAAGTTCTTCGTCATAAATTTTGCTGCCATTAAGACCATCTTCGCCTTTTTTTTTGGAATATATTCACCGGAAGCAACCCAAAGTTTTAATTTTTGCAGCATTTCTATTACATAATGATGAATCCAAGTGTCACCGACATGACAACTTGATGTAAAATGACGGCGACAACTCATCATGCAACAGTCAAATTTTGATTAAGCATCAAATGACTACCAAATCAAAACTAACTCATGAATCGAAGTCAGATTTGTTTCAGGTCCGTTTAACACATGGCACAACACCCAATGGTTATAATAATTTACCTTAATGACGCCATCTGTCTTCAAATACAAGTATTTTTTGAACCTCTCTCGTAGCGTTCCAGATTTGTTTCATGTTTTTTAAATTTTTCTCACACAAATAAGTCCACAACCAAAATACCAACTTATCTATGATTCCTGCCTATATCTCGCTATAACTTATTTTCACCATTTAAATCCCTCATATAGGAAGCTCAATTGAATGATAACTCATCCAGATCCAAAGTGTTTTATGTATTATCCTCAAGTAATAACTGAAAGCTACATTTATCTTCTAGGTAATGTAATGTTCACCTTTTCTACATAGACATCATCCCTTTCCTCAAACTTGTACCAGTGCGTGACTACTCAGTAAACATGCAAAATCAAATTCCGATGATTGATGTCGACACTAAGAGTTTATGGCAACTTTCACTCGTCTCATAATGGACATAATATCCCTTAAGAGGATCTACAACTTGTGAGTGCGCAGTTCCAACAGTTCCAATGCTCTGTAGCTCCCGCTTTTCTTTCTTTGGACACCAAATCTTACTCTTTTGCATGGTCTATCCAAATGCTTTTGCACACGAAATTTCATTACAAATCCTTCTTGGAGAGTCATTTTTTTTTGTTATGGATAACAAGAAAAGTTAATGTTTAGTTAACGTTTATTTGGATAAGTATTTTAGTGAAACCGAAAGAGAAAACTTTTATATCGCCTATATAAAGTAACAATAATCAAAGTGTTAAAAGCATAAAAATTATTTTATGTTAACCTAAATGGGATTTCAATTTGATAAAACATCCTTTAGTGTATTTTTATATCAATGCCTTAAATACTTCCATTTTAGAATGGTAGTGTAAATTAAGTTAAAAGGAACAATAGGATACATTTTTTATATTTTCTACAATTGCTAAAACACTTACTACTTTATTTTATAAGCCATCTATGTGTTTCTTTCTATACTAGAATTCTTAAGCATAAAAGAGCTCAGTATGCTTTTTTACAGCTCAATCTCAATTTCTGTCAGTTTTTTATAGTTAATATTTTTCTGTACTGTGAAAAAAATTGATCATTTTACAAAGAAAATAGAGTCGTGTTGATCAAAGTGTTTACTAAGTATTTCTCTTTTCGAAAGCCCTCAAGAATTTGTCGTCTTTAGGTAGGAACAAAAACCACGAACTTGAAGAATCTTAGTGATCATTATACTTCTCGATGAGTTTATTGTCTTTGGTAAATATGGATGAAGTTTCTTCAAAAACATCCTAGCGATCCTTTTCTATTTTCGACTCTCCTTCTTGTGAACGAATTTTTATATTTTTTGTCCATCTTTTAAAGCGTCTTAATCTCAGTTACACCTTTGGCACGCTCGCCATTAAACTTCCCTATCACTCCCTCATATTCTCTTATTGAAGCTCAGAAAACGTTTCCGCTTTGTCTAGAAATGTGTGAAAATTCTACATTTCTAAGAGAGGAAACTTGGCTCCTATACTGTAAAAGCTCTTTAATTCACTATTTATGGATTATCAGAATATTATACGATTCCAATTTAAGATATTAAAATAATCCTAAAAAGAGATTTTACAGGAAATTATTAGAAATACTAAGAAAATTTATTAATCACTGACGCGACTCAAAATACAAACATATTTCTAAAATTTTGTTAGTGTTCTGCATTGATGATGAAATTTGCATTAATGGCTAAGTAGAGCATAAAAGCTTGTTTAAAAGCAAGTTTTAGTTAGACAGAAATTATAAAAACATGCCGCTTGATCGAGATACTAAGATTATGTTTATGACTCTAAGCAGTGAGGAACTCGGTGAACAGATAATTGTTAAATCTGTGAAATGTTTTGAAAGAAATTAGAATAAAGTTTGCTATGGATATTCAAAAAATTAAATTTTAAAAAACAATTATGCAAGTACTGGTCGTAAATGAATAACGACATGCGGACAAGACAGAATTCTGAAACGTATCTGAGAAAAAACCGGTTAAAGAATCTGAGATTCTTAAGTATTTAGTGGCGAGAACCTGGAGAGGATGTCTCAACATCAACCACTCAAAAAGTTCATAAAATGATGACTCCATAAACGTGATTTTCAATCACGTATGCTCAAGAGAAAGCCACTGCTTGCAAGCAAAAAAGAGCCAGAGTAGGTAGTGTAAAGACAGATTGTAATATAATGTCATTACAATCTGTTTTATAAAGTCTTAAGTACTTTTTAGCGATGAATCGGTATTTTGGGTTTCGTAAGGTTAATGTGTCCGTGTTTGGCATTGTTGGAAAGAATATTTACAACATATAGCTTGATACGTTCAATGAAGTTTGATAACTTTGTTGTGATTTGGTGCTGTATAAGTACTAAGGACATTAGAATCTTTGTATTTTGATAACATTAAATTCCGAGGTTTACACTAATGTAATTGAGTCTTTTTTGAATCGACCATTGTATGATCTTTTTGAGGGTGACTTTGTCTTCCAACCAGACTCTGTATCTTTACGTACATCAACTTTTCCACTAATTAGTTTAAGAACAGTAAAATTAGACTATATCCTTGGTGGACCAATTCTTCGGATCGGAAACCAATGGAGAATATGCGGGACTTAATGAGGAAACTTCTTCGGGAATTAACTCCAGAGGACAAAATTAAACTCATGGGAAGAGTGAAATCCAGCAACTACTAGCAAAGATGACTGCAAAAATTAATGCATAGAAACTTCATATCGTAAAATAATTAAGCCGTAGGGAGACGACACTAAATATTTATTATTCCGAATGCTTTTCATTTAAATGAGTTGTACTCTTCCTATACATGTTATTTTATTTGTTTGAGCCTTTGTGACAATTGTTTTATTGTTCGAACTTTTAGATAAAATTCTGAGTAATTTACTAACTATTCAAGTTCTTTTCTTCTACAAAATATGTAGATAATAATGCTACATTTTAAAAATTGCATTACTCATTTCTACAGAAATAAAGGCAAATCTGAAATCACTTTGTATTTTACTTTTTATCACTCTAAAAATTTGAATTGCAGTTGTATATACCTGCACTGATCAAGACAATTGCTTTCGGATTTTTTTCATGTAAATTCAGGCTTAATTCTTCGTATAGGCTCATAAAACTTTATAAACATTTAAAACGAAGGTATGAAAGATAAAGCTTAACTCTCGTGGGAAAAAGCTTCTAATGCATTAATAATATTGGCATTTATAGTATTTATAATATCTAACAAAATATACAAGTGTGTACATCTCATTGATTTGTGTATATCTCTCTAGTCATAACTTGTTTTAAATTTTACTGTACTGCTAATTTTTCTTTTGTACATACTGCATTTTTATCAGTGCAAATATATAAAATTACATTGAAGTGTAATCTTTGAATTAAATTTTATACTTTCCAGAATTGAAAAAATATTTTGGAAATATTAGATATTTTTGGAAGGTGGCTGTGTAGCATTGCCATGAACCAAAGACACTTTCTTTGTTCACATTAAGATTCTTTTATTCGATATCGCCTTTTGTTATTCTGTTAAGGTTTCTCAATACCACTCGGAATTAATTGCTTCCACCCAGGAGCAAATATTGAATTAGGAGACTCTCTTGGCGATTCCAAAAGACAAAATCCCGATTTTTCAGGCCAAAACAACGGCTTTGATATTTTTTTTGCAAGCTTTATCCACCCAACATCACTTATACATATTAATATTTTTCACAACACCTTCGCTGTAAGCAGTATTTATGCCGTTAAAAGTCTGGAAAGGTGCATTTCCCTTCGTGAGAAGAAACCAGTTACGTTCCTCAACTTTTGATTTTTGGGATTCGGAATAGAGACATTCATTTGAACCTGACACTACAACAGGAGTTTTCAATTGATCGATTGGATTTGAGATGGAAAGGATACGGTACTGGCAATATTGCTAGTGAGAGGGGATTGAATAGTACACTGGAATTATTTGCGTATCTGCGTGATCTATAAGGACTAGAACCTGATGCTGTTTGATCGAAATTTCACCAGTGTGGATTGATTCGCTTTGTATTCCGGAAAGATTGTTATCGTCCGCCTATAGTGAGTACCTGGTTGGAAGCAAGTGTAATATGCTTACATACACAGCACCTCAGATCCAAAGTAACACTCCAAACAGAGAGATCTCTGTAAAGGAGCTCAAGATGATGCGCTAAACGTAAACTGCGCTACTAAATAGAGCAGAGGTTCCCAAACTTTTTTTTCTCGTGGACCACTTTCAGAGTTTTACTATTTTCGGTAGACCCCCTGCTGCTACATTTCTACTGTATTCCCAAAACTCCTAAAAAATATCACCCTAAATTGGGGGTGTTAAGAAGAAAAAAAAAAGTAGCACATTTTCTTGTGTCCTATTTATTAAAATAATACTTGTGGTTATACAAAATTATAAACATTTATTATTACAAACAATCAATAATTGACAGAAAATCAACAATGAACTCTGAAATGTAAATTAACTATAAAAAATAATGAGACGGATGTACTTGATGAATTGACAGCAAATTATCAATATTTGGCTTCAGTTTTTTAAGAAGTAATCTCAAATTTCCCCGTTCTGTGATGTTCAATCTGCTCCTTTTTTTTGTTAACAGGTTGGAAACGGCACTAAAACTTCTTTCGACAAGATATGACGAGGGAAACGCTATCAAACATTTTCCGGAAAAAAAAGGGGATGAAATGCGCAAGTCACATTTCATCCCTTTGCAGGTCTAAACAAGCATCCCGGACGAGCGGGTGCACGGGCGGCACTTTGCAAGTCTTGACATGTGGTGTACACTTGTACTATTATCTATTGTTCTATTCAATTCTGTGTTTGAACTGAGTCTCGAATATTTTTCAGTACCTATCTAGTGAATGATGCTACCTGCCTACTTTGATAGGTAAATCCAAGCCAAAATTTTTGTTCTATGTTATATTATGAAAACCAGAAAATTTTTCGTGGACCCCCCCTTACAACTTGTGAGCCTCTGTTTTCTTTTCACGTCTACGTGGACTCCCGTGTGGTCTCCTATGGACTCCTGGGGGTCCACCTGGACCACTTTGGGAACCTATGAAATAGAGTAATGCGATAAAGATATAAAAGAATAAAGCTGTTTTTGCAATTAAACCAATTTTGTTGTTTGCTTGAAGTTTAAAGACATTAGTTAAATGAGGGAAAGTTGTAACGTCTGCCCATTCCGGGCTGACTCCTGTGCCATAGCCAAATTCAATTACTAAACACTAAGACTCAATCAGTCAATCAAAGAGACACTAGAACAATAATTACAGAGTTTATTAACTTCTAGTTAATATAAAAATAATTATTAATGCTCTCCCGGGCAAGGATTCTACTACCCTAATTCAACCCACCAATAATAATCTAAAAGACTCTTACCACTAAGCCTTCCTCGACTACAACTCAGACTCTGGAACAATTGTTGAACATTGAAATAACTAAATCTCTCGAATCCCTCAACTTTTAATCCAATCACCAACTTCAACCTCTCTTTCCACCTCTTTCAACTCCTCCTTTAACCTCTCTATCGCGACTTTCAGATGGAGTTTACATATTTCCTAGCTCTCCCGCTTCACTTCATTTCTATCTGCTTTCTATCTACATTTTCACGTTTCATTTTTGGTTGGGCAAAGGTTGTTTAGGAAAAGCAATCTATCTTAATTAAAAGTCCCCAAGGTTAGTGAAGAGAAACCGTGAATAGCCCAATGTCACAAAGTTACCATTAAAAATTAAAAATAGTTGAATAAATTAAAAATTAATGTTTCAGAAAAAATAGAAAAAAAATTCTTCGCAACAGGAATCTACTATATTTCATAAAGGTTGTTAGTATGAGTGAGGAGGAGTAGGAAATTTTATTTATTTTTCGGAGAATATTTCCCTTATTGGAGGAATAATGAACAATGTTAAAAACATGTTTTAACATTTTTTTCTTTTTCAAACTTCACATTTTGCGCAGCATAATTTTCGTATACCTTAAATTTTAAGAGAAAAAGGGAACTACGAGTCAAATTGAATTTATTCAATAATTGGTTTTAATAATTTAATTTATTTCTTTTATTTATACAATAAAAATTAAAATTAAAAATTAATTTTTCATTAATTTTTTAATAAAATAATAATTAATGAAATAGAGTTTAAGTAATGACCCCTTCACCTTGGCAATGGATTTGGCGACTTGGAGGGAAATTTACTTCCTTAAATAATTAGTTTTAATAAATTAATTTTAATTAATTATATTAAATTATAGAAATATCACCCAAAAAATCGTGTATAGAAGATTTCAGCTCAATTGAGCTCTTTAAAATGTTAAAAAAAAGCTTTTAAAGTTTTGACCCAGACATACTTAGTTCAGTTTTTATGAACGTCGCACTGGAAGCAACACGTGAGCCATTGGCGACGGACCTCGTAATTTTGAACCTCAGTAAAGTGAAGAGAACGACACCTGAGCTGGCAACCCCCGCTCTTAACTTCCACTCCACGTCACAGGGAGGATTTTGGGCTCCTACAGATTTAACGTGCACCAGCCCCGGCTACACTGAGGTTCTTTAGTTGCCAAGGATCGAACCCATGACAGAACGAAAAACACCGGTCACGAATCCAAAGCCATGACCACTAGGTTACCATGGCCATAACCCAGACATACAATATAAGTAGAAAAAAAAACAATTAATAATAAATAAGACTTTTGAAAAAATAAATGATTGCATTGTTGAACTATTTTTGTGTTTAATTGCTTTACACGTTCCTGAAATTAATTTGAATATAAAATACTTGAGATTACTTTGAGTGATAATATTTTTAATGGCGCAAGAGCCAGATCTGACCATGCTGCGCCAAACAAGGTAAATCTGTGAACTAGACGTGAGAGAAAATTTTAAAAAGATAAAAATTGGTTGACAGGAAGGATGGCCGAAAATAGGGAAGGGTTACCAGAGTATTTTGGGAGCGCATCACCCGTGTTTACCAAAGATAATAAACTCCATGGAAAAGAAAAATATCAATTGGGATCCCTCAGGTTCATGAATACTGTATCTATTTGAAGAAGGCATGACATTAAGTTCCCCCAATCTGGAGGACCAGTCCTCTGAGAAAATCCTCTGGAGTAAGGTGACCGGCTATACCACCAGACATTGGGTACCCATTTTAATCGCATATTACGACATGCATGAGCTACAATGGGACTATTCTTTTACACGCGGTTATCACACGGGCGTTAAGACAAATTTAGAGTCGGATAATATAGCTACGCCATAACGTTATAATCATTAGTGTATAGGTTACGTAAGGAATACTTACAAGTATGTATAATAATACTTACTAGTAAATAAGTTACATATGCTATACAGACGTATCTTCTCGTGTCTTTATAAATTGGATTAGACTGAAGATTTGTACCTTTATTGACTTTGACCATGTGGTGCGTTAAGCAAAATAATAATAATTACAATTTCTTGCCTGTGTCAAAAAATTCTACAAATGCTTATATTTGTTCTGTGTTTATGAGTTACATTAATTGTTTAATATTATATAAATTAATATAAAATATTTTCAAATTAAAGCAAAATTTATACTTTTTTTTTGGATGTGTGTTTCCATTTTCTTACATAATATGTGTTAAAATAATCTTTTAAACGCTCTCTCATTTTGTGTTGTGTCGTTTAGGAATGAATAGTTAACTCTAAGCAAGGCAACGGATGTTCTGACGCTCTTACAGAACGCTCTTAAACTACACAACTGTATCACCACATGCCATTTTTCTCGAATAAAATAACAGTTCGGCCTTCATTTAATATTGAAATACATAGAAGACCAAATATGAAAAATATTTTATTCACAAACGAGAGCATCGACACGATAAAAATGAATAGTAAATTAAATTCTGTTCTCCTACACGTTATTGTTATTATATTATAATATTAACATTAAATTTTTTTTTCTATTTGGAACAATAGTTCGCCGAAAATAGGTTCTTGTTCTTTAATGATGATCGAAAGCAATTTTAATTTCTGGTAAATATGAGGAGAAAAAAATATTATTTTTTCCTAAGGTATTTGTTTCAAAACTTTTACTAAAAGAGGATTAAATGATAAAAAAATAATATTCATATTAAAAATATTTAATGATCTTAAATCAAATTTTATATTATAAAAACGATTTTCTATTCAAGGTACCATAAGAAATGCTGGAGGAAAAGAATTACAGTTAAAATGTCTAATAATTTTCTTAAGAACTCGGAATAAAAATTCACGTGCAAATAGTATCAACAGCTATAGTAGGTATTCAAGCACAACGAATAAGACTATAACATTACTGAATACGAAAGAGAAATGTTTAATAAAACGGTTTCTTTCAATTTCGTTTAACCCTGTTTGAACAAAAATGAATTCTGAATAAAATTTGAATAATCATATAAAGAATGAATGAGCCATTTTCATATTCATTTAACTAAAATCATGTTAACTTTGAATAAGGTTATAGGGATTAGAAAAAAAAAAATGGATATTATTTCAAATGATCGCTCACTGTTTCTCTGAGTAATCCTTTGCTATGATTTGTATTGAGAGTGCAAATATTTGAATTTTCTTCTTTCACTTTTAGGGATACTTATAATTTACTACTACTTAGTAAGGGGTAGAAAAATTTGAGTTAAAGTTAAAATAGCCATTGCGAAATCAATTTAACAGTCTGAAGTACTGAATATGTATAATCTGCATATAAAGCATATACATATATATGTATATGCTTTATATGCAGTATAATATTTGAAATAAATAAAATAAACTATATGGTAACCCTAAATCAATTTTAGTTTCCCAGACAAGTTAAAT
The DNA here is from genome assembly GCA_019974015.1 of Nephila pilipes. Classification (NCBI taxonomy): domain Eukaryota; kingdom Metazoa; phylum Arthropoda; class Arachnida; order Araneae; family Nephilidae; genus Nephila; species Nephila pilipes. The sequence goes on from BMAW01087571.1 coordinate 15,302, forward strand.
TCTTGTTACAAGAGATCAGATAGAAGTACAAAATTTATACGCTTCAAGAACGTGACAAAATTTTAAAATTCACAAAACATTGCTTTCACAATAACTGGGCAATACTTTGCACAGCTAAATCACTCTAAAATAAATTTAATAAAATATATAGTTATTTAATATATGAATTACATTACAAAGAAGTTTAGTAAAAATAATGTACAACATTACAAATTACATTCGATTTATTCCTTCTATTTTAATTTGATGTTTTTATGGACCTCGTACAATCAGTTCAGTCGAGGATAGTAAATACCTTACGAGCAAGCATCATAGAAATGAACGCACAATCAATAAGTATAAAAACAATCAATTTGAACAAAATTTTAAATATTTTAATATCAAATGAATTAAAAAGCTCACAAAAATGAGTGAATAACGTTCTATTAAAAGGGCAGAAATAACTTTTAAAAATCTGAAAAACTCTTAAGTTAATAATCAGTCAGAACACTCAAGATTTACTGAAACATAAACTTATGTATTTATCAAACAAAAACAATTTTCTGGCTCCGATTACAAATGGAATCCCCCCCCCCCAAATATGTTTGTATCTTCAAACTTCTAGATTGGTACCTTTATCGCATGACTTTTGTTATGGTCATTACAATTACGGTGGTTACAATAAATAAGTAACTACAACAGCATACCATTCGAAGGACTTGGAGCCTCAGAAAATTTAATGTACATCAACCCTAAACACTAAAAATCCTTAGTGGCATCTGAGTTCGAACCCACGACTCGATGAAAACACGCCGTCCACAAGTTCGCGACCATAACCATTCAAATCATGAACGTGTGGTTTTTAAAGGACTTTTCGAAGAAAAGCGCCCAAAACATTTTCATAAAAAATGACGAAACAGGAAGGAAACTGAAGACAAACCAATACAGCATCTACTCCGTCAAAGAGACCAAATTAGTTGAACATTCCCTCTAGCATAAATGGAAATATATATATTATTCTTCTATAATTGTTGTTAAATAGAACAAAGTTTCTTTTCTTTCATTAATGCTCTGTTTATAAAATAAAAGTTTTGCTTGAAACCAATTTTCTTTCCAAAAAATAATTTAATAAGAAATTGACTCTACGTGTCTTAAAATTCTTATATGATTTCTCTAAATCTCCAAAGTATCTCATTTTGTAGTGTAAAAATTTAACTATCTTACACTAAATGTTTCCGATACAAAATTTTTTGGAACATAAATTGATATATAAAAGAGGATGAAAATTTTTCAGACAATTTTTTGAAACGAGACAACGTTTTCAAGCGTTTGTCTTTAGAAGACAATCTTTTGAAAAATATTCAATTTTTCAAAGAAAGAAATGTTAATTTCTAAAAAGAATATCAAACTCAAGTTTACTAAGAAAATCATAAATGTAAACTCAACTTAACATAAAGAGAATTTTTTAATGTTAATTCATTAGCGCTTAATTCAATTATAACTAATTGTGTTATAAGTGACATATTTTTACTGCACTGCATAATTATATACTTGTTTATTTAGAAAGAGCATAGAACTACAAATACTAATAAATAACTAAAACTACCGAATTCTTAAAAATATAATTCTAACTTATTTTATAAAATACATTTGAATTTGAAATAAATTAAGGTATTGCAATTCGGTTCACAATATTATCGTCTACTCATCCATAAATTGTAATAGTTTGGTATATTTTCACCGCAAAATTTTTTAAAAATATTTTTATTTCTAAATTGGCAGAAAAATCAATTTGAAGGAAATTAAATACACAACAGAATTCTACTTAAAATGTCATAGAAAAATGCCTTTCAGATCAAGATAAATTGCAAATGATACAGGCATTGATTCAGAATAAATACAATTATTCAAGAAAAAACTGGTATGAGACGAATACCCTTTACTCCAGAATGAATTGACATGAGACCGAAAGGATCTTTTCGGATCTTATATCTATTTGAAGAACTTATTTTTTTGTATCCGGACACACGTGAAGGTAGGACATAGGGGTAAGAATAAATATCCATTAAGGCTGTCGGTCGTAACTAGGTAAATACTTGACAAGAAATTAAATGGTAAGCCTATAAAAGGCTCAACCTCAATTCCCCAACAGTGAAACGTTATCTTGAACATTTTTTCGTTTCAGTAAACTGACCAACTGTTATTTCTTCTCAGCTACAATGGATTATACCAAGGTCAATCAATTGAAGCCATAGTATATGATGTCTTTTACGTAGGAAATTACTATTATTAATTCCTTTATCAAATTATCGTTTGTCAATGTTTGTCAAGATATTTTTATTTTTGCATTTTTTTATCCTTTGACAATAGTTTTCATCCATTCCATTGTTCTCAGTTATTTCGTTAAGAAAAAGAAATAATTTGCTACAATTTTATTTTGCAAGGATAGCTTATTAAACTTTCAGACTAAGTATATACATGAGTATCATTCATATTTCCATTAAAATCAATGCTCATTTCAGAATCGGTGAGTAATTTCCATTTTTAAGGAGCAAATGCTTTTATTCACTCACACACACACAGATATATATATATATATATATATATATATATATATATATATATATATA
>BMAW01087571.1:19186-34540 GCA_019974015.1 Nephila pilipes
AAATGAGTATAAATAATGAATGAATATAAATAATAAATGAGTATAAATAATGAATGAATATAAATAATAAATGAGTATAAATAATGAATGAATATAAATAATAAATGAGAATAAAATGTAAAAGAATAAAATAAGAAATAAATGAAAATATTTTTGTAATAATCTAAAATAGAAGTATTATTTTTATAAGGGACATGTTCATACTTGTTTTAATTTTAAATTGTAGAATTCATAACATCATACGGGTTGTTTTTGGAGTATTGCTATATACTTAAATGCTATATACAAGATAAATGATTTCATTTTCGATGCTTATATATTAATCACATATAAATTGAAAATAATTCTAATTAATACTCATATGTTGTTTAAGCACTTATTCCTAAATTTCTTCTATAAATTTTACATTTAGTTAAATTTTCGTAAATTTTTCTTCATATTGAAAATAAGCTGAAAAATTAGACAAACCAAAGTGAATAAAAATTTTATGCTTCAGAAGTTCGTTTTTATCGATGAAAGATGAAACTGTATTACCAAAACACATATTGTCTACCTCCATTACAAATTATTTCCTATTTATATATATGCGTGTGTGTAGTATTTTATAGTCTTTATAAACTCTTTTTGAAATATAAACAGTATTATAACAAAAATAATAATGTCTAGTTTAGAATTATTTCACGCCAAAAACATTAGACAATATAATGTAATATTTTTCGTTTAAATTCATTTCAGCGGTTTTATCTTTAAATTATTCTAACTCATTGAACAACATTTGTTAAACCAAAAAATTTATGTTTTAAAACAAACAATTTATTAATGACTGCTTTTTTCCATTTTTTTACTAGAGTTTTATAAATATACATTAATGAAATGAAAAATATAATTTAATTTAAATAGAGTTTTAATAATCGGGAATTCAGTAAATAAATTTAAAGAAATTAAAATTCAATAATTACATTGCTGTGTAATGAGTAATACTTTTATTTGTCACAAATGTAATTTCAGATAAAACCAGAAAACGAAATGGGGCTATTAAATAATGAGACTGACCCTGCTACAGAAGACGTACCAAAGCGCCAAACGCCAGCGACCCTCATCTGTTAAGCGCGAAGCCTTTCTCTTTCGAATGCAGAGCCTCTCTCTTCTGTCAACAATACCGTACAGCTACAGTCTTCGTTCGCATTATAGTTATTTTTTTTTGTTTCGCTGGAAAAATGATGAGTGTTACAATAGAGCAACGAATTGTGAAATTTCACGTGAAAAGGGGAAAAACCGTTACTGAAAATTAAAATTTGTTGAAATAAGTGTATGTCAAAGAATGTTTATCGTGTGCAAGTGTTTTTGAGTGGTTTAAGCATTTTGAAAATGGCCTAAGAGATGTTGAAGGGGATTCACGCCCGGGTCGCCCTTCTAAGTCAAAAACGGACGACAATATCGAAAAAATCGGCACTCTTGGCTCATACTAACCGTCGGTTAAGTATTCGTACGATTGCTGTGACTATAGGAAATGACAAAAAATCCGTATGGCAATTTTTTTCCAACAAGACAATGCGCCATCTACTTCCATATTATTTGTCAAGAAGTTTCTAGCCAAGTAGAACATCTCAGTCTTAGATCATCCAGCTAATTCGCCGGATTTGAGTCATGTGACTTCTAAACATTTCCTAAGGTAAAATCTGCATTAAAAAGAACAAGATTTGAGCCTGTTGAATCTATGAAAGACAAAGCAGCACACGTCTTGAAGAAATTGACAGAAGACTTCCAGTACTGTATCGAATAATAGAAGATTTAAATGGAGCGTTGTAGAGATAGAAGAAGGGTTATGTTGAAGATGATAATAAGTAAATACGTATGACATCAAAATAAATTGTTGTACAGCGACAGTTTCTTTATTTAATAGCCGAACCACAAAAAAATAAATTTATACTGAACACAAGATTATAAAAAAAATGTGCAAGAACTTTAATATCTAAAATCTATTATTCTTTCATAAAATGGCTAAATTTACATAGATATTAAAACTTCATTTTAGGGAATAAATGTAAGTTTAAATAATTTCTTTATTTTGAAAATTGTTTTCAATAAAGAAATTTTATGCTGTGCCAATTTAGGTGTGAATTATGCTAGATTTAAAATAACAGAGTCTTTAAAATGGGGTGGGGTCTTTAAATGTTTCCTTTTTGGATTTTGCACTAAGAAAATAGAAGGAAATTTGCCGTTTCAGTTGATGTATGATTTATGCTAACATATTAATTATAGCGTCAAAAAATTGTGTTTAAAATTGTAAGCAAATTTGTCACTTCATAGAAAAAAAGTTCTATAATTATTTTTGTCATAAAATACACTATTTTAGTATTCTGGTACAGTTTTACCTGAAACCTACTTTATCCAAATTGTTGATATTTTTCGCAATATAAAATGAGGTTATTTGCCAAACGGCGAACTTAATTTTCTTAAAACACAAGTTTTTGATATTACGTAATGTTTGTGTAATAATTAAAGAACATTTGCACTATAAAATTATTACTTTTGAATTTTTTTTCAATTTTCAATTTTAAAGCTATGATTACATTCAATGTATTGAATATTATGTGTGTAAATAATCAGAAAATGTTTGTAATGTCAGAAATGTGGTGGTGTTTCAGCAAAAATTTACCTGAATACAAGTACATGACTTGCAAATGTAAATATAGTTATTGATTATTAATTGTTCATATGTAATAATTTAATAATAATTAATTTAAAAAGGGAAGATTATTTAAAAGGCATCAAAACACTTTTTTTCTTGTAGAGAAGACGCTTCGCTTGTTATAAATAAAATACCTGTTGCATTCTAAGTCTTGTTTCATGTAAGTCGCTTAAAATTAATTTTAGGCTCCTTTCATTGAAATCTATCGAATAGAACCAATGAGTGTTCTATTTTGTTAGTGAACTATGTTGACAGAAAACCTCTTTACTGTAAACATTATTTTAGCTCATTACTTCTAGTAGGTACCTCATTACCTCAGTAGATCTTAAAGTCTTAATTTCCAAGTTTCAAGCCATCCAGATAAATATTTAGAGCGATTCAATCGCTCCTTTTCTATACATATTCAATGGACTCATAAATTATTTAGTTCTATTTATTTCATCATGAGTATTGTAAACATAGAAACAAGCTTACGTTGATAATTCTGTAGATATTTTTCTTGTTCTTTTTTTTTTTTTTTTTAAAAATAAGATTTCAAATAATTCAATAATTTTATATTATTTTAGTTTCAGTTTTAGAAAAAGAATTTGGACCTGGGCCGTCATCATAGACGTTATTCATCCAGACATCTTTTTCTTTCTCACTTACAACTCTCTCTCGTAATATATATTTATTCTCTATAACAAAAAAAAAATGACTCCCCAAGGAAGAGTTGTCTGAAGGAGACAAAAATTGGTGGTTAGAAAAATAATGTACAGAATTGAAAATGATTAAATTTTCAGAAAAATTGAATGATTTATTTCAGAGTTTCATAATTACAAAATCGCGAGCTCAATAAGGTGTTGACCTACCTCTAGGCCTGATACTAGATGCCACACGACGTGGTATAGAGTGATAAAGCTCCCTGATGGTTCTCCTGCGATATTTCTTGCCAAATTTGCTCCAATTGTACGGCTAGGTCATCAACTTTCACTAGTAGATGCAGTCGCCTTCCCATCATATCTCAGACATTAAACTTTACCGAGTACATATGTAAATATATATATATATATATATATATATATATATATATATATATATATATTATGGGGATGAGTAAGTATGATAGAAATTTGCAAGAATTATGTGATCATCCCCAGGTGCTAATGAATAATTAAATTTTTGTTTTAAAAATAAGTAACAGTAAGAATTAACTAAAACATAATCTGCTTCAGTACTCTTGAAATAGAATACGTTTTCAAAGAATGACAAAAAAATAAAAACATTTAAAAAGAATAAAGTGAGGTAAAGCCAGAATTAAATTTTAATATTAATTTGTTTTATCGTATGAATAATAAACCAAATATATTAACACAGTAGATTTCAAGTATTTTATTAATCCTTTGATAAATTAAAAAAATGTGTTATCATTATTAAACACTAAATGCATTTACTCGTTACGAAAAATTGCCATAATTAATGCTCTTTTGATATAATTAAATACTTATGACAGCAAAGTGTCATTTTTTTAATAACTAATCGGAAAAAAGTCCTTTTTATTATTTCTCAGCCAATTAAAAAGTGCTCCTAAAACCGAATCTAATTACGAAGAAACATCAAAGAGTTAATTAGGATAGAATTTTAGTTCTAAAATGTTTCCCACCTTCAATATATGTTACACTTTTTTGTTGTTGTCTTTTCAGTAAGATAAATGCATGAAACGTAATTTTTAATTAACTCATGTTAGTTTTAAAACCAAGGCCTTACCAATAATAACAAAACATTTTTTTTTCTAAAATTTATTGATTATTTGACATGATATGGCTCTTTGGTAACGGAATAAAAATCGTAGGGATTGCTCTATTTAATGGGGAGGGCTTAGTACCATTTCACATCGCCGAGTCCATTCTTAATCAAGATAAAAAGAATTAACTATTGCATTTGGATGAGGACTAAAAACTGTAAAATTACGACATCTTTATGATAATGGGAGAAATCTGTTAAAAGTTTAAAAAGTTATAGAGAACTAAAACTAACTTTATTTAGATGGGAAATAATTTATTTGAAGTTTGATCTGAGGAGTATTCATTAAAAATTATTATAACTTTTGCAGCGTAAATTAATAAACGTTTTTTTTTTTTTAATTTGCTTGGTTTTTTTTTATTGCTCTTGATTTTTATTTGGGGACAGAGTCGAATCGAAACATTTTGAGGTGGTATGTCTTTCAATCCCTCTCAAGTCCTGTAGGCTACCTCACTGAGGCGAGTGGGTGTCCCTGGGCAGAATGACTAAAGTATGTCAGGAATTATCCTCCTAGTAGGGTCATTCTAAAGGTGAAGGCCATTCCACTATGCCCAGCTGAAGTCTACAGGCATTGGAGCTGAGTCAGACTTCTACCTCTGGTGGTCCAGTCTTCGGACACAGAAGCTGCCCACTTTCCCAGTCTATGAATAAGTCACCTGAAGATTTTCATGCTGCCTCGGTTAGACCGTGTTCAAGGACTGCGTTCTTGGCTTAGGAAGAGGGTTTTGTCCGAAAAATAAACTACAGTATCCAAACCTTAAGTATACTACAGTTAAATATCAATGCAATTTAAACAAAGGGAGCCAGAATCAAATTATTATTAGATCTGGCTGAAACTTATAAAGTTCTGATAATTGCTTTGCTGGAAACTAAGCTAAAGACCAGTACACCCCTAAAAATTAAAAGGTATAGTATTTTCCAACTGATAGACAGAATAAGATTGGAGGAGATCTTGTCTTTCTAATCAGTGTAGCTATCAGAGTTTTAATACCAGCACTAACATTCTGATAACAACAATCTTGAAATCCAGGATATCAGGGTTAACTGAGGAAGGAAACCTCCGCATTCTTAATCTGTACCAACTACCTGACCTCAAGAGTTTACCTAATGAATTATAAAAGCTATGAACTGTTGATACCATCTGCATTGACGACCTTAACGCTAAACATTCAGTTTGGGGTTCGACTAGCGAGAACTCAAGAGTTAATGAATTAACCAATATTATTGATAACAAGAGCTTCATAATTCTTACTCTGATGGTACCCCTACTCGTTATTAATATAGCTCTAGCTCTAGAGAACTCTAGATATTTCTTTTAATAGCCCTGAGCTTGCTTCTTCTTGCAAATGGAATGTTTTAGAAAATATAGGAAGCGACCATCTTTCAGTCTTAATGGGTTTAATTAGAGGCAATCAAATGACTTCAATAGTGATAAACCTTAGAACTTTAAACCGCAAAACTAGCAATCTTTCACGCGTTTTATTGATAATAAAACTGAAAGGGTTCCACTGGCCGATAATCTCGAGACTAATCGTTTGATTTTTAAAAAGATAATTATTGGAGCAGCTAAACATAATATTCCTCATGGAAAAGTGATGACGAAAAAGCCCTATTTAACTATTAAGTCACCGTCAATCAAGCCTTTGCTGCAGGAGAGAAGAAAACTTGTCGAGGAAATGAAATCAAATAACAGCAATGTGATTAGAGTTAAATTGAACAAGTTAATGCTGTATAAAAGAGAATGTATGCACAAATTAAGAGGACTGAATGGAATGAACTTTGTGGTAGTATTGATTCAAGATCATCCAATAGTAAATTGTGGAAGCTGGTGAAAAACATAAGTAAAGAACGACCTCTAGTTGAAAATTTAACACTATTCATTACAATGATGGAAACATAGACCAAGCCGATGGACAGACTGCAAACATGTAAGGCAAGCATTATCAGAATATAAGTAGACTGAATTTTACAAGTAAGGATAGAGACGTTAAGATCAGGGCTACTAATATAGTGCATGGATGTCAGTGCTCACAAGATGGAACATCTATTTTCAAAAAGATTTTAATATCCAAGAACTAGAGACAATGATCTCTGAAACGAATATTAACAAATCACCTGGACCAGATGGCATCCACAGGCCATAGATAAGTAATTTGGGTCAAATAGGGAGACAAATATTCCTAGATATTATCAATAAATCTTGGAGGACGGGAAAGCTTCTCCGTGATTTGAGGAGAGCTATTGTCATTTCTATAAGAAATCCTTCTAAGGAGGCGTATTCACTGGAAAGTTTTAGACCAATTGCCTTGACATGCATAGCTTACAAAGTTATAGAAAAATTATTTTAAAAAGACTTATCTTTTACTTGATTTCTCACAACCTTCTTTCGAGGGAACAACATGGTTTTAGAGAGGGACACAGCACAAAAGACCAGGTGCATTATTTCTGTCCGAGGATCAGAGAGGCTCAGAACATGAAACCTACTTATCATACAATGGTGACCTTTTTCCATTTATCAAATGCTTTCAACAGGGTGTGGTGTCAAAAACTAATTATAAAGCTGTTTAATGTCTATTGAATTTGTGAAAGGGCTCTGCCCTGGATTTACTTCTTAACGTACAGACTTACAAACATGAAATTTAACAAATCCTTATCAGAGAGCTTTATATAGTGCCAGGGAGTTCCTAAGGGCTCTGTCCTGAATGCCACTCTGATTCCCCCCTTTTTTGGGAGGGGTTGAGTAGGTTGTTCCTGAGTATTGCGAAATTGGACTATTTGCTGACGATATTGCAGTTTGTAAATCTGGCTCTGATTTCGGAAAGTTAGAGAGTGACATTAATCTTGAAATTTACGAATTATAGAAATATGCTGAAGTTCACTGATTGAGTTTTAACGCCATTAAGTCTACGGATGGGTTCTTTAAAACTAATAGAAACTTATAGGAGTTTCATCCTGGCAACTTTTTGAATCACCAAACTTTCGGTGTTGATAAGCGCCCAAAATATCTCGATTTTGTCCTGGACCCTGAGATATTGAGTAACAAACACATTGATAATCTTATGTAGAGTGCAAGGAGGCGCCTCAACATTTTAAAATATATCTCGGGACGTGACTGGGGAGCTAACACTTCTATACTGAGAAATACCTGTATTTCTCTTGTTCGACCTATTTTGTAATATGGATACCCAATATTTGTTGTACTTCAGATTCAAGCCTGCAGAAACTAAACAGTCCAGCTTAGTGCTGCTCAAATCATTATTGGTCTACGTAATTCAGAATTAAGAAATGTATAATGAGAGAAATCTGCTTAAAAGTTTAAAAAGTTACAGTGAGCGAAAATTATCTTTATTTATGCTCTACAATAAAAAAAAAAAAAAAAAAAAGAGAGAGAGAGAGAGAGACTACGCATCAAGGAGTTGCCCGAATGTAATGAAATTTCGAATGCAAAAACATTTCGACCGAGGAAATGATTAAAATTTGATGTCAAATGAATTAATAGCGGTAGCTATAGTGCATCGGAACTGCGCTCTCAGCCCATGTTTATGAAGGGATTCTCAATCTGATGGTCAAACTTTCAGTTGCATTGCGATTTAGGATACCTTTCAACGACTGAAAAAATGGCTCTTCGCAGGATTCGAGCTCATTATGAGCAACTGTCAGAGTTTGAAAGAGCAAATCGAAAGATTTCATTGAATTGAAAGAGGCAGGTTGGGCAAATCGGAGAGTTCCTCCTCATATGCATCGAGAAAATGCGGCGATTAGAAAATGTTGGCAAGAATGGTTGGACAATGGCATATTTCAGCGTCATGATGGTAGTGGTAGACCTAGGGCCACATTAGATCGGGAGGACAGATTGATTGTCAGATCAGTAGTCACAGAACCTGATTCATTGTTATCAACCATCAGATGAGCGACCCGCACTTCAGTGTCAATCATGACCATTCACAGACGGCTGATAGAGTGAAATCTACGCTCGCACGGAATGCTATGCCACTTGCCACTCACGCCTGCATATTGTCGAGCCAGATTACAGCTATGCTTAGCTCGATCAGAATTGAATGATGCTTACTGAGGACGTATAGTGTTTAGCGACGAGTCCCCCTTCCAACTGTGTCCTGACGATCATCGAAGACGTGTCTGGAGACGCCGAGAGCAGCGTGCCGATCCTGTTTTTACTATTGCAAGCCACACAAGCAGTCAACCAGGAGTTACGGTCTGGGATGCCATTTCTTTTGATAACCGGACCCCTTCGGTCGTCATTAGAGGCTCACATACAACACAGCGTACGTCGACGACATTCTGAGACCTGTTTTGCAATCGTTCCTTTTGCAGAGTACCCTTACCGTGTAGTCACTTACCGAGGTTCAGATTTACTAGGTCCGTCGCCGTTAGCTCTCAGGTTGCTTTGCACTGCGACATTAATAAGCAATCACAATACCATCAACCAGTTCTGTGTTTTACTTATCTACTTTATTTACATGTGAAAATGACTTTATTTAACGCTCTAATTTACTAAAACATATCCCCTGAGTTAAGGGATTTCTTCATAACATGTTCGTGTTTAAAATAAGAGACTTCTATTTTGAATACGGACTTGTTTTGTTTAAATAATATTTAGAAAGCTTTGTTGAAACACGCGTTCGATGATTTTCAGCACGTTATTTTGAATATTGTTGTGGATGTGGGGGGGGGGAAGTTCATTCTTAATGCCAATTTTATTTATCTTACACCAAAATTGCCTCTTTAGATCTCTTTAACGCCCACTGGTGCTCGGTATCAACACTTTTGAGAAACTCCTACTCTAGACGGTCTATAATTCATGTAAGCTCAAACAAATACAGTTAAAGATGTCTTTAAACTTATTAGCGTACACGGTTGGATGGTTACCAGTCCTTTATTTGAGTTCCATGTTGTCGGCTGAGAGACGAACGGAGAAGATGTAACTTCTTTTTATTGGTTCCTTTTTTCCATCAATAGACAGCGACAAGTTAAAAACCATTAGAAAAGTGAGAAAAAGTTCTATTGAATGGTGTGGTGTATACAACATTCATTTTATCTCGATATATTGCGAGTTACAAGTAATTTCTTTTAGTGATTTCTTCTTCTACACAGGAGTAAAATTGATTCGCTTCGAACCACAGGAGCTCATATGAGACGCTGAGCTCCTATTCTAAGCAACGCGTAACCCTTCTTGACCTTCCATTTCTCGATATACAGTGGGCCACCTACGTTCAAATCTAAAGCCTTTTTTCTTCGAGTAAATAATATTTCACACAAAAAATGGATCCTACGGATAGTCTTCGATTACATTGGGGGGGGGGGCCATTGGGATACAGGATCACGAAAACCAGGACCGAGTGCCCTTTTCCTAACATCTACCTCTCTATATAATGTGGGTCAACTCGGTCGAAATTCAAGCCAATTTTTTTCGAGTGAATAACATTTTAATCGAAAAAAGAGAATATTATATCCCTACAGATAGCCTTCAATTCAGGGGGTCTCTATGGGGCTCAAATTGAAGTACTGTAAGCAATTTCTCTGAGGAGAAATATAGATTGTTTTCCTTTTAATTCATCTAATTTCCTTAAAATTAAATAGTAAACATAAGGTCATCTACAGAAAAATATTAATAAGCAAATATGTTAAACCGCCTTCTTTGTTTTCAGGCCTGTATTTTAGGTTTGTTGAAGAAATACGAGTTTGAAAAGATTTTATCTTGAGAATGTTCCCGCCTCTGCTTTTCGATCTGTTTGTGTATCCCAATCAAATCATGCACGCATCTCTGCGCATATAACAGGTTGATAATCCCTAATTCATGGTTATCTTTCATTTATTCAATGCCATAAAATTGAAGACAAATGATGGAATTTTTAATAATGAAAGAAATACCAATAGAAATATAACAAAGCATTTCAACATTGTTCAGGAAAAATGTTTATGAGCCCTTGGTTTATAATAATGTTTCATTGACTTATGGTATCTTAAGTTTTTATATAATTTCTTCAAAAGACTGCAGAATGTTGCTCCTTAACCTGCAGCAAAATGTAGCTAAAAGTAGATTTCTATTTCCGCAACTTTTTTAGATACGGTTCAATGATTTCGACGACGGTATTACTTTATTTTTTGTTTAGCTTTAGCGAAAATACGGAACTTCTGAACATTTCTGCATGATCAGATTTGATCGTATGCAAGCATCGTCGCGAAAAGATATTTGGACTGAGAAACAAAACTTTTAAACAGAAAAAAAAGTCTTTTAAAAGTTAATAAAATGCGCAAAGAGGTAGTTTTTATTAAACTTTTCAGTAATATAGGTAACAGGTGTTTCTTATGTTATATAGATTGGTATTTGAATGACATTCTACCTTAATTTATGAAAAGTAACAACAACTTATTTGTAAATACATCATGGTTTGTCATCTTCAGATTTAAAAGGACTCGCTGTCGATTTTTTTAACCAAAATTTCATTTTAAACATTTTCTTCGACTGAAGGTTTGAAAAGATATTTTATTAAGGGGTCGTGCCACTGTTAAATGAATTAAATCGATAATTTTTTCCATTTTCTTTGAGTTTTCATATATCTTTTTAATATCCCAATGAAAAGACAATTTTTTTTGTATGTGATGATTAATAACTTGTACTTTAATAAATTAATTTTCAACATTCGTAAACACTTTAAGCAACTGAAAATTCTCGCTTTGTTTTCACTTTATTCAATAGTATATTGATTTGGGAGCACAATCCCCCCAAACACATTTTCTTCAGAATAGATAACTATTTGTTGTTCATTATGCAAATAAATGCTTTAAAATGCAGAAATGTAATTAAGTTTTTTTAAAAAAATTAAGCGTTTAAAGCCATTTTCAAATTCTTAAGGCTAATTGAAAGTTGGTAGTAAAATTTTTCATGTCCTGAAATTTATCAATATATAAGTACTCCAAAAAATGTTTCACAAACATGTACAAAAAAAAAAGATCAATTTCAATTCAAAGTATGCAAAACAAATGATGCTATAACCGTACAAGTTAGTAAATTTAACTTAAATAGTTTTTAAGATATCAGAAAATTCAGAAATTCTTCAGAGTCCTATGACCCATTATAAAGCCCGAAAGTTCTTTCGTCTATTCAAATCAATTTTCGATCATTTCTTAAAAATATTTGTTATAGTTTTCCATCAACCATATTTACTCTCTCTCTCTAAAATCAATAAATTTATATCACCCCTTTTATATGTGATCAATATATATATATATATATATATATATATATAAAAAATTATAAATATGTAGGCGGTTTGTTTTCGTAATAAAATTTCTTAAAGGAATAACTATGCAATCGAAAGGAATAAATATGTAATTCTATGGAACAATACAAGAACATTTTGAATTCTTATGTTACTTATGTAAAAGAAGTAACAAACCGGAAAGTGTGATGCTTCAATGACTGATATATTTGTGCTAACATATATCACTTTTGATAATTTATTTTTTATTATTCTTCGTTATTGTAGTTTTAATAAAATGTTTCAATATATCATTTTATGACTAAAGAAAATAATTATTAAGTAGGAAAATTCTTTGAAAACAAAACATATGTAATTATTTGGCACCTAAGCTCGATGTTTAAAACATGACAATAAAAGTTTTCTTTAAGCATAGGTATTTTATATGTCTTCAGTTTTTGCGAGGATCATATGCTATAAATATAAACAAAACATGAATATTATGATTCACAAAATATCACATCGTAAACAAATTAATGAAATCAAACAGAAATTCATTATATTAATGACTGAGAAACTACGTAATTAAAGAAATCATTAAAAAACTAAAGTAAAGTTAAAAAAAATTAAATTAAATAAACAAAATTAAATTAAATATTAAAAACTAAAAACAAAAATAAAAATATATTAAGTAACTGAAAACCGATTTATATATATAAATAATATACATATGTGATTCAAATATAGGTAAGTATGTACACGTTATCTTTAATAACATTCATGATGAAAAAATTATCATTACTTACAAATAAATCTAATTTCTTTTCCTCTCATAAAACTTACAAATAGTCTTATACCAATTAAAAGTTATTAATAAGTATTATGAAATCAGATCTTCAAGTCGATAAATTACACATTAGCAAAAAAAATTACATGAAAAAAGGATTTTCCGAAATCTAACAATAATAAAAAAAAATCATATATAGTATTTTCACTGTTTATCCTTCCGATAATTTTACTACTTTAAATATTTCGACGCAACCAAAAATACAAAACTTTACATTTCTATTATCACCTCGTCTGCAACTTGACCGAAAGCGAAGACTCACCCACTTGCTAATATTTTGTTATGTTATTCAAAATTCAACTTTCGTTTTTCTTAGTTTAACGACTCTCATGAATATGCAATCGATGTCTCTTCCAATATTTTAAAGGTAAAGTAAAAGACATTATAACACACATACAACTCATCAAGTACACAGCATAAGAATAATAATAGATTTCTTCCTTAATGATTCGACATATTATATATATTTCGCTTCTGCAAATGTAATAGAAAAATGAAAATCCTATGATATAACTAAAACTTAATGGAAAAATATTGAAATTTCGAATCGCTTGGGACAATTGCAAAACTTAAGTTGATCCAGCTTTGAACATAGATCTGTGTTTGAAATATTCTAATTTATTTGCCATCATTTCCTTCAGTTCTGTGTTATGCTTCTGAGACTTAGAAAAATTGGTCTATTTTTCATTTCAGCTCAAGCCTCATTAGTTCCGAATTCTTTCTTGAAGAATTCTCCCTTTCAATCACAGAGAATTCTTTGGTGAAATTTAAGACGTTCCTTGCAATTTTTCATCCATGCTTACTCTTTTCTCTGTATTTCCAGGTTTATTGTTGAAAAAGGATGAATTTTAAGATACCACGTTTCCTTTGCCTTTGGAAATATTTTGAGAGGTTGAAAGTGATTGCAAAGCACGCATTGTATGCTTTAATCGGGAATTGTAAAACATTTATTTTGACAGTTTGTAAGTGATTGTGTGTGATTCATTTAATTCTTTAGTGAAGAATTTTAAATCATAACGTAGAACTGAATATTTCGATATATACTAACATAATGTAATCCTCAAACCAGAAAAATTGTGGTATTTCTTCGATTATTCGAAAAAGACGGAATGTCTTCAATTTTAGTACACCCAGAATTTAAATTTTCAAATGCAGATCTGAAGGATAAACATCACTTATGATTCCAGAATTTTTACACATATATTTAGATATTTACATACAATTTTGAGATAATATATGAAAAGGAACTATATATAAAAAGCCCACATATTATTTTAATTTTTCCTATATTATTAAAGCATTTTACACTGAATTTTCGTTAATATTTTATAATATTTATCTATATTTCAGGCTTTCATATTTTCCACTGTTTATAAATGGGTACATTTCTCCAGTGTATTTATTAATCTTATCCATCGTTGCGTATTTCTGTAATATATTTGCAAATTTTCTCCTTCTTTGAGAACTAATTTTCACAAATATGTCTAAACGATAAAACAAAGAAAATAAAATTAGTAAGGTACTTGAGTCGCGCAATTTACAAAAAAAAAAAAAAAAAATGAGTGTTTTATGTCGTTTAAATAATTCCCTCTTTTTAAACTAAATACAAGGAAATTTTATTTTATCAATGAAAAGTATGTATACAAACGTATATAAATATGCAAAGGAAATTATATTTACATATTTAAACTGTTGCGTATGAGCAATTAATAATCGATAATTATATTTACATTTGCACTTAGGTACATTTTGCACAGACACAACTACATTTCTATCATTACAATTTTTTTCATATTATTTACGCACATAACATTCTATAGATTGAATATAATTATAATTTCAAAAAATTAAAAAAATAATAAATTATGATTCAAATTTTCCATTATTTTTATACATATACTATGTATCATCTAAAACTTGAAAGTTTTTTTTTTTTTTTTAAAAAAAAAAAAATAACTTCACAGTTTGGAAAATAACCACATTTTATTATGTGGAAAATATCAGCACTATAGATAAAGTAGGTTTTGAGAAACTACACCAGAATCCTAAAAGAGCATATTCTAAGAGACACGTAAATACAGAAATGTTTCTTTATGAAGAGACACATTTGCTTACAATTTTAAAGCTCAATTTTTTGATGCTGTATTCTATGCTAATGATATTCGCATCACTGGAATCAGCAAATTTCCTTTTATTTTTTTAGCCCAAAATCCAAAAAGGAAAAATTTAAAGGACTGCCTCCACCTCTTTTTAAAGACTCAGTTACCTTAAATATAACGTAATTCTCACCTAAATTAACACAGCATAAAATTTTCTTACTTAATACAATTTATTGATATTATTAGTTTATGTTAATGATATTTCGGTGATCATTGAATCAAGTGAATACTAAAATTGGTGAAAAAATAGTGATCGTTTCACCTCTTGAAGACTAAAAGCCTAATATAATCGAAGCCTTCATCTAATGATAGCATGTGTTCTTTTCTTGAGTCATACCTTCAAAAAAAAAAAATTATTTAAACTCATTCCTCAAGTTTATTTATTTATGTAATTTTGTCGTTTATCATAGAATAATATTAAATAGGTTGCCCAGTATTATTTTTTTTTGACATTTTGCGCAACGTCAAGCTCGCTATTTCATGTGCCACATCATGCAGAAATCTCGAATTTATACCGAGCACAAACGTCAAAAAAAAATATGCAAGAAATTTAATATTTAAAAATATATTATCTCATGATAAAATGACAAAATTTTACATAAATATTAAATTTATTTTAGGGAATAAATGTGAATAATTTTTTTTTTTTTTGAG
>BMAW01087579.1:3379-32890 GCA_019974015.1 Nephila pilipes
GTATTCTGTTATGTGTTTCTGTTATTGAGAAAAAGGTAATTAGTAATCTATGAAATTATAATTCGATTTCATAGTAGTTAAATAATTTTCGAAAAAATATAAATCCAAAGTTGTGGAATTTAAATTGTGTGTATGGTATCTAGAGGTTATTTTGGAACGACTAATGAGAGTGGAGCATGTGTGCTAACACTTGTTTTCCTAAGACGATTGAAATATGCAACTTTTATAGTAGCATCTTGCTCCTGCTCAAAATCTACACGCTTTTCGCCTTCCTCACACCCAGCACTCTTCTTTCTATCCTCACTGTGAAGCACTGATCAAGAAAGTTCATTTCGTCTACCACTACTAGTCTGGAGCTGTCATCTACACAGTTTGAATCATTTTATTCAATTGATATTCTTATAAATGTTCTTTAACTTCTTATACATCAGATTAAAAAAGTAATAAATGTTTGAATGTTGTGATTTATTTTTAAATGATCAATTATCATTAAGTCAAATCTTGGACAAAAAAAATATTAATATTGTTTAAAGCTTCGCTATCAAAACGCTGTAGAAATTCTTTAACATAAATAAAATTTTCTATGACATAATCTCCTTAATGTGTATGGATCTAAAAATTACTGAAAAAATTTAAAATAACTGAAAAATATTTGAAGTGTATAGCTTATTTATCAGTTATTAGACATTAAGGAATTTGAATTTCTTATTCATGATAATATTACCAGAAATGTATTTTCAACTGATTCACTTTACTTTCCATTCAAATTGCAAAAGTATAAGCAACAGTAATGAAACATTTAACCAAAACATTTTTTATGTGTTTAATCTCTAATTTTATTCCTTTAATTTTCCCGGTCCGTAAGAAAAGAAAGTACTCTTTTGAGAATTAATAAAATGTAACTATTATAAGTATTTGTATTGTTATTATATTCGTTTTTATCGGGCAGTATAAAATTCATTTAAAAACGAATAATTGATCCGAAATGCACTTAATATTCATTTGTTACATTGGCACTAAACCTATAATATTTTATTATTGAAACGAATTATCAATTGTTTTAAATATTTCTCGAATTCATTTCATTCATACATTTGATATTTTATTCAAAATTTATGAATACTTGTATTTATATATTTCCATAGTTGAAGATGAAAATGATAACGTGTTAAAGACTATTTTAATTTTATATTCACAATTTATTTCTTTTCAATAAAATTAACCATTTGAACTTTTGTCTAAAAATCAATGCTTTAAAATTTAAATAAATATTATGAACAATACTTTCAGTTATACAAACATTCAAGCAAATATTTCTTAAAATATCTTCCTTATAAAATATTTAAATCTTTTTCTCTTGGATATTTTTATAAAAGAAATCATCATTCATGTATGAAAAGCAAAAAGAGAGAGAGAAAAAGAAAACAACGATTTTTTATGTAGTTTTTGTTTTTGTATGTAAGAATAGAAAATTAATATTTTGACAACTGTTAGATTAAATAATTGTTTAGTAAAAATTTCTCAATTTATGGCTTAACTTTTATTAGAAAAGTACAGACGAACATCATGAGCTCGAGGAACCCTAGAGATGTTTTCTTTCACATGGAATTTACTGTCTGAGATATATACTGGTAATGCACTTTTGGGATAATCTAGAGATTTTTCTCTATTTTCTATTCTTCTTGTAATGACTTTATAAGCCTTTGTTCTATTTCTTTTTCTAAAGTCTAGATTACAGATACAAAAGGTTTGGCTCAGGTTAGCTTAATTTGAGTCTTGATCCGTAAGCCTCTACTTGTTTCAAAAGTTGGCACTCTTTCTCATTCACAGTAAAACTATCTACTTTATTCATATATTTAACTTTAATCAGCTTTAATTTCCTTTAAATAATGCATGTTAGACAAAATTATCCGTCATTCAGAAAAAAATATTTCTAGTAAATCATTCAATCATTTATTATAGCTTTCAGAAAGTTCTTTTAATATTTAAATACATCCTCCAATTCTAAAGTCAATCGTTCTCTTCAGAAATTTCAACTTTAATTCCTATTTCATTTCATTATAACTCAAAAATAATTCATTATTTACTTCAATAACCAAGCATTTAATTATAACATATATCTCAGGGATACCATAGTAATATTTTGAAATATCAAAAATGTTATATTAGATTTCTGGAAGTTCTAATTTTAAAATTTCAATATCTTATTACCACAACTCATTATTTATGAACGTCATTTCACTTATAATATATATATATATATATATATATATATATATATATATATATAATGCGTTTAAAAGTATTTTTTTTGTTTCTTATCTTACATTATTAAACGGGATGTAAATTACTTATATATATATATTAAAATTACTTTTTATGGTTATTTTAATCGAATTTTTGTAAAATTGGTATAATAAAGACGGTATCACTTAATGTAATATATAAATACATTTCTTATAGGTTAATGATATCAAAAGATCTTAGCGTTTTCATTGTCAAAGCTAATCAGCGAAAGATTTTTAAGCTATGTAAAATAAAAAATATTATTTTCATAAAGATATTCATTTTTAGCAAAATCCTTATAACAGTAATACATTTCATTTAATTTATAGCATTTAATATAAATGCATATAAGATCTATTGTTTAATTATATCTAAACTTGTAACAACACCTAAAGTAAGTAAAAAAAATAATAACAACACATAAAAAAAATTTCAATTAAATTTTCATTGTCAAAATTCCATCACTTATGTGTTTTTAAACTACGTATAATGAAGGGCATTGTTTTTATAAAATAATTTAACGAAATATTTAGCACCGTAATGTGTTTCTTATAATTTAAAGCAGATAATACAAATACATTCAACATTTTTTGGGATTCATAGTATCCAAATTAACAAGAAAAAAAAAAAGAAAAAAGAAATCGAAAGACCCCAATTAAATTTTATCAAAACCTATCGCTGTTTTTTTAAACTATGTAGATTAAAGGATATTATTTTCCAAATGTATTCATTTTTTTAACAAAGTCTTCATTGACGCAATATTTTCTACAATTTATAGCATTTAATATAAATATATCTAAGATATACTTTGGTTCATTGTATTCGAACTAACAATTGGTTCTTGATTGTTAAGACTTCGCCCCTTTTCTTGTGTATAGCTGAAATACATCATCAAATCTTTTAGCAAAACTGCTGTAGTAAGCAGAACCTATCTACGGAGTTCGAGGCCTTTGTTCCAATCTGTGGAAATAGCACCGCTATCCATTCGTCTCTGACAAGAGATAAATATCTAGAAGGGCTCCAGAGAAGCGACGCCTTTTCTAAAGCGGAGACATCCTTTCAATTTGCTCGCATAATAGCTTCTCTAGCAAGATGTCCTGAGTGGCAGAAATTGCAAATTAAGGACGAATTGTGTTTTCACGTCGACGCTGTTCATAGCTCTTTTCAAAATTTCATTGATAGTGTTTGTGTGGATTGTAAATGCAAATGCAGCAATTCTCTTGACACGGTTGTTAGATAACATTTGAAGTTAAGCCGAAGAACCAACATCAAGTATGAGTTTTTTGGTTACAAAACTGATCATGCGTTCCTTCTATGTGTGGATGTCTTTTTAATTTTAAAATAAATAGATAGAGAGGGGAGAGAGAGATTTTACTAATGTAGTTAGATTTATCCTGATGATAAACTCTTTACGTTACTTTTTAAGTTTTTTTTGTTTACGTAACATATATATATATATATATTATACATATATATATATATAGTCATTTATATAAATATTGTCATTTACTAATTTAGGTTAATTCAAAGTTTAACTTATTTGGAAAATTAGTTTTACAAAATTTTTATGAATTTGTTTCATCATACTTTTTAAATATATTCATGTAGGCAATGAGTGATAACAATTGAGAAAAGTTTTAAAAAAGTTCTTAAAAGCTTTGAATAACTCCACTCTGTCATAATTTCTATTGAAGCATGTTTTTATGTTCCTTGAAATCATCATTTGGAACATTCTTCAAACAATATCTTTATAATCTTATTGATATTTTTTATGTAACCGAAATATTAAAAATATTTTTTGTAATGTGGTGAGAAATTTGTAAAGCAAATACAGTAAAACTTGATTCATTTATATTGATTATAAAATTGAAGATTTAAGAAATTTTTACGTAAATCAACTTTTTGTCATTTAATCCACCATACAGCACAATATCTTTCTCAGAGATTTAGTGAAAACACAACTCACTATTTATATAAATACCTTTGTAGATAAGGTTATTTTTGCAAAAAATAATATATAAATAATAATAATATTATTTTTAATCAAATGATTCAACCCCTTTTCACTTTTTATAAACATTAAATTAAGGATTACAAAAAATCATTTTTATGAACATTCAGATGTCCTGAATGAAATTATAAAAGCATTTTAAATTGTTTAATGTTTCTTTCC
Organism: Nephila pilipes; assembly: GCA_019974015.1. NCBI lineage: Eukaryota > Metazoa > Arthropoda > Arachnida > Araneae > Nephilidae > Nephila > Nephila pilipes. The sequence continues at coordinate 7,839 of BMAW01087579.1, forward strand.
AAAATGAATTTTTTTAAAATTTTCAAATAAAATCTTCTTTAATAATATTCATTAAGAAAGTTGAAGAAATATCGGTAAAAAAAATATGATGTATTGGTACTGCAAATAAAATTGATACACACAAGAATTGACAAAAAAGAAATAAGAATAGTTTGAATTAAAAAGTTCTACATAATTTTAATTTTTATGTATGGAAAGTCTAAAATTTAAAGATTCAGTTTTTTTTAACATATGTTAAAAAATAACTAATTTTTTTGAAGAAATCATCAAAACAATTCAAATGATTCTTGCATTATACAATCTTATGTGATAAAAGAGAGTAGTAAAAGAAAGATGATAAAAGAGTGTAGTAGAGAGAAATTATTTTAACTAAAGGTTCTAATATATTTTTATTATTTTATGTAAGCAAGAACTCTAAATGAGGAGCAGATCTAATATAAAAACTTCTGTTTACTTGAGAAGTCACTTGAGAATTGACACATTTGATTTTGCACTTTGACATGATCAATAATTCTATTTTGCACTGATTTAATTTCTTTCATTCTATGCAGAGAATTTATTTTGATCTGATTTGTTCAAATAAACAAAATTTACTTCCTTTTCTTATTCTATGAAATGTAAACTGATTTCATGGATCTGTAATTGTTTTAATTCTGGTGTAATCAAAATTAGAAAAAAAACGCTTTGAATCACATTTGTGTAGCTTGTATTGAATGAAGAAAATTTCAAACATATGAATAATCAATGTCTAATACTTTTTGCCAGAAATACAAATGTACTAGTTAAGAAAAACTTTGTAATGAACAGAAAGAATAAAGTAAGATGAAAAATTTGTAGAATATTTTTTATCATCGCAACTCTTTAAATCAGTGCAACATCTTAAAAAACTGTTTTGTTCTTTGACTAACAGTAGGCTGAGTCCCGTTTTATCGTGAAAAATTTCATTGATTTTAAAATCAAGAATTACGTGTGCTTGCTTAAACACTAGAATATCTTATTTATTCACGTGCAAGGTTTCCTATTTATTATATGAATTAATCTCACAATTTAAATGCCTTCTTAAAGTGATAAAAATTTTGTAACAGATTAATATGTACAGACTCATTTAATTTTATTTGTGGCAACAGTAATGAACTCTATTTTAAGAAATTTAAGTTAATCATTCATGAGATTTATTTTTACAAGCAATGGTATTATTATATCTATATAAAACTGAAATGTTTTATAAAATCAAGAAATAATAATATTCGATATTTTAACCGTTTTCTTATTCAAAATGAGAAAACTTTTATACTTATTTCGTTCAGAATACTGATTTTCTTAACAAGACTGAGCAGTAAATTTTATCACCTACATGAATAGCGAAAATACAATTTGTAATATAAAATGGTTTGAAACGATTTGTATTTCTTTTATGTTCAGAAACAAAATAAACAAAACTTTTCAAATTATTCAGATTGCAGTTATGATGCGTTATATAAAAGAAGAACTTCTAGAATAGGTGTTGGTACTTTAAAATTATAAAAGTTGTGCGATCCTTGATGAATTTTTTTTGATATGGTATTCTGTTAAAATTTTTATCTATTTTATGATTATTTACAATATTTTCACAGATTCAACATTATTTTCAGATTTGGGAGTTTAGTCTTATAACATTAATCTGTGGACCTTTGTTAAACTAATCATACTTTCAAAAAAATGTTTAACGAATAAATTTCTTTAATTTTATAATAGACAAATATTTATGTTTCAATTTTTATTCATGAGAAAAATATCTACATATAAATTATTAAGATAATATTTTTCCTCTTTATGTTTTATTAAAATTCCAAATGATCTAAATGGTTTAAAATAATTTTGTTTTATTATATCTTAAAATGAGATCAAAATTTGTAAATTAATGATTATATATATATATATATATATATATATATGCGTGTGTGTATACTTTTTTGTTACTCAAAACCATTGAATTGTGTAAAAATAATAATTTGTTATACTTAAAGCATTTTAACGATATTTATATTTTTTCCAAATGGAAAAAATATGCTGTAGTCATATTTCTTACGAGATGCTCTAATTATGGCATTGGGTGTGCATCAATGCGTTAACCTTGTTTTGTAATTAAAGTTGGTAAAGAAATTCTAATATTTGAATTCAATGTATTTTTTAAGTTGATATTGGCAATAATTTTATAATGATCCATTGGATTACACAATACACTTGATGATAACTTAATTTTCTATTAATATCAAGTTTACTTTTAATATCAAGTCTATTAATATATTATTTTCTATTAATATCAAGTTTTTGTCAGATTGTGTAATATAGAAAGATAGATTGTTTGGCCATGATTACTAGGGTTTGTAGCAGTAATTGTTTAGTCGAGTGGTGATTTCCATTCCTGATTTCAACAAAGGGACTACAATCAAATTTGGCATCTAAGTCCTCCTGAGGTATAGTTTGGATGTTACTGGAGTAAGGTTCCAACTGATATGGCATCCTCATTTTTGGATTCCATTTTGAATTTCAGAATACGTTGCCTTTAGCGTCTCCGTAGTTATTGAAAAACAGTTCAAATCAATTAATCATGTAAATTTTATTTGTATCTTAAGAATTATACAAGAAATCTGCTTGAAATTTTCTAATTATTTGAAAAATATTTGAACACTGATAAAAAAAAATCTCACATATTTCTTTATTTCTCTCCTAGTTTGTTTTAACATGACTTTTGAACAAGGCAATTGAATATTGTCAACAGGCTTTGTATTCCGATTTAAAGTCATACGTCGATGAAGACATCTCACTAAAAGTTCCAAATTCACCTAATTATAATATCAAAGAGAGTTGAGACAAACAACAAGCATTATTATTTGAATCGGTAGCCTTTGGTTGAAATATAATTCTAATCTTATGCACCGGATGCTCGGTAATTTAAATAACTTTTTAAAATAATTTTATGATAAATCTGTACAAAATAATATATATAAATTAAGATAAAAATATTAATTCTTTGATAATACGAAATAAAAACAATACGTATTCAAATAATGGTAGAACGTAATCAATAAATAATTGTAATTTAAACTGCAGCATATTAAATAATACCTAACCTAAGCTTAAACATAATAATTCGTTTTTCAGCTTTAAGCATCAACCAAGAAAATCAACTGCTGTATTAAAACTACTTTTTGAATTCTTTTAATAGAAACTATGAAAACAAAAGTGGAGATCTTGTCAAGAAAATGGTCTTATATGCAAACACTGGTCGTGAACTTCAGAAACACGCAATGAGCCGTTGACGAAGCGGAAACATCCTCCTTCCCTAATGTGCATCTGCTGCCTTTTAGGATAATTTGCCAGAGAATCTATTACGGAAGAAACTTTTTAAGAAACGAAGACTCTCTTATTGTGCCTTGTTAAATGTTTATGTCGTGTCACAGACGTCAACGCAATTGATAGTGGTCATTTTTCTATAGGGCGTAACACAAGCATTCCTGACATCGATGCTTTGTGCTCAATACCGCAGCTTCCTAATGATGATACAACTAACCCTAAGAAAAATACTAATATTTTCCAATTTTAGAATAAGTTATTATAGATATTCCTCCCGGGTATTATATATATTGATAAAAACAATCAAGATTACAGGATACATCTAGATAATGATATAAGTGCGATTATTGAGTTTACTATAAAGATTAACAACATTTTTTTTAAAACTAAAATATCGTCAATAATTCCTTATATATACTTTAATAACGTATAAAACTATTGCAAATATATAATTATCTAGAACTCATATGAATTTTGCTTTAGTAATTTTTAATCATGATTTTATTGCAGAGAAGAAGTGTTATGAATATTTTTGCAGCATTCTTTTTTCCAAAAGTAGCGTACATGAATCTTGGAACTATTAATTAATATATTCGATTCTAACGGAATACAAGAACTGTATTTCATTTGAAATAATTAATCAACATACAAGATGCAATAGTAATAGATTTTTTAGAACTAAACAAACCTAAAAGAAAACTTAAAGTGGTATGACGTGTTTCTTTAAGATTTGCTTCCATCATTAATTCACGTTTTTTTTTCTTCAGCTCCATAGAAGATAATAAAGAAAAGGTCTTACATCCGATTCTTTTCAATCAGTTCTATTAAAATTAGAAGATGTCACATTAAATCTATTTCATGACCACTTCATTTACGTTCTTCTAATCAAATTAGTAACACCTTGAACGCTGTTTGAAGTTACTTTAAAGAGTAAAAATCAAGGTAAAAATTAAAAACTTTAATTTTCAAAAAAGTGACTCTGAAAAGCATGTTAAACATTGTTTAGAAATTTAAATATGCGGCTAATGTGGCGTTCATATGAGGCTTATTAAAATGTGAAGATAAGATAATGGGTTATTTAACTTATTATGTATAACTTTATATATAGCTCAATCGGAGAGAATGGTATATAGAAATGTTTGTTTAACTGTGATATTTATAGAAAGTATAGATTGCCTAATGTTCAAGTCATTAAATCTTATCGTATCAGATAGCTTAGGCATACTTTCAGACCTAAGAAAATATATTTTGTTAAAATGAAGACTTATGCTAAAATAGAGGACATAAGAATATGAAGAAAGTTCCGAACAGAAAGTTTGTGTAGAGCATATTTAAAGAATCAATCATTTGATCGGATCCGTTGGAGGACATTTAATGAGACGGCATTGGCTGTTATAGGGCGTAGTGCATTCGGCTGTTAACTTTTCCCCCCCGTTTCATTACTACTTTCTGGAAAAAAATCCTCATCCTACCTTTTCAGAAGAAAACACAAATGATATTTTTTGAAAAATGATAATATAAATGAGAGTTTTTAGATCTTTAATAAATATTTCAAAATACTTCAGATAATCAGAAAAAGAAAACATTCTCACAGAAACATTCCTTTTTTTCACTTTTACGAATGGACCTTGTTACGTGCAATTAAAAGAAGAAAGGTAAGAAATTCTATAGGATTAAGATCCTATAAATTCTAAAAAATCCTACAGTATTCTATCGAATTATGTAGAATTCCAAAGAGAATTCTGTAAGAATCCTACAGTATTCTATATAATTCTGAAGAATCCTGTAGAATTCTATAGAAATTCTATAGGATTCTATTCTCGAAAATTCCTGGTGTCGTATCAACGAGAGCCTTAATTCTATAGTGACCTGCAAGAATTTTAAATATAAGCTTTTTCTGATAGAACCGGAATATACGTGCACACACTGTGGTGTTCCGATGGTGCGCAGCATATGCTTCGACTCGTTTATGATATGTTCTAGCGAGTTATTTTTGGGAAGACGATATGTGGTCCTCATCGTCCCTTAAAATAGTCTTAGACCTAAAATATATCTAGACCTTGTTATGTTGGAATGAATGAACTATTTTTGCGAGTGAAAGAATATCCGTGAGATTATACGCTTTGTCACTTCAATCGATTCATTTGTTCCTTCATTCGAGACTATGAGCAATCAGTTTGCTGTGTACGAGTGATGACTGGATTTTTAATGCTGTGTGCTTCTTTTTCAAGTGCATTTTGTCATACTATATATTTTTAAATACTATATACGTTTAATAAATTGAGATGTCTTAATCATTCATGATGAAGAATTTCTTCCATAAATAACAATAAAATGCTAGTAAAACGTGGTTAAATAACTGACTGTGTGAACCAAAACCAAAATTCTTAAGACTTGTTGCCACTGAAAATAGAAATTTCTTGAAATTAATGGAATGAATTATTTTATTTGGACGTTAAAATTTCTGCTATGAGATTCAGAAAGTTAGATTTTGTCATATCAAAAGTGAAACCAGATGATCTTATTGAAAAGCATACGTCAGAATGGGAACAAAAAATTCCGACACTCTGGATTAAATTAAACTATCGCTTTCAGATGAACAAGTACTGTAGAATCTCATAAAAATTAGATGCCAAAATATACTAAGAAAAATTCCAAGGAATATTTACTTGCTAGGCAGAACGCCGCAAATTGGTACAGATAACGACCTCAAAAATCTGATAATAAAAAACAAGGAAGATTCCAAGGATTATATAGCCAGATAAAGATGAAAATAAACTAAGTATTACCCTATAGAATTATATTTCTTACCTAGGTAGCTAAATTGCTTAAGGAGTAAAGGAAAATTTTTACTAAATTCAGCAATACCAGGAACTCCACGTGATGAGTCAATGGATGACACTTCAGCAATTCTACGGGAAGAAGATGCACCCTATAGTTCATCATAAAGAACTCTCTCTAAAGGATTCACGCTTTGCTGTTTTTTTGTTATTATTTATTCTATAAACAACAACAGGTCTCTTCAACCCCCACCGGTACGTGATACAGTCTTATTTGAGAATCACTGCTGAACAGCGTTGAACGAAAAATATATAAGACATTCAAAATAATTAATATTAATTATAATACTGAATTATGCGTAATGCGCAATATTAAAAAAACTTAAATCATACCACTTATTTCCTTAGTAATGTTATAATACTATGCATATCCACATCAGCATAAGAGTTCAAAAAATTCAAAAGTTAGAAATCTTTCATCACAATAAAAGTTACATTTAAGAGCATAAGATAAATTAATTCATACCTTTCTCTTATAAGACTTAGATACAAGTTACAAGTATTTTTGTGAATGCATGTAACATCTATTAATAAAATACTTGTATAAAAATAATTAAGTATTATAAAAAGTTATTTTATAAAATTTCATGTTCGATATAAATTTTTGAATACTTTTTCTGTACATTATAATAAGTCATTCATCCTTCCACAAATTATAGTTACCTTCCAAATTACTTTTCTATAATTTCTCATCCCTATAAAGTATATTTAATATAATCATCTAACATAGAGGGAATAGTTACACAGGGTTCATTATGTCTCGTAAAATGTATTATTCTCATGCTAGTTAATTAAATAGCATACCACCTGATAACCACATGCTAACCACAATTCGACGCTTCTTTACCACCAATAAACACTTCATTTAAAACTTTATTCGCTTAGCTGAAACGAATCAATGCATTTTAATGACTACGAGGGTTTCTAGGATTGTATAATTAAGTTTACTAAGCAATTTAGAACTCAAGACATGATCTAATGTTAACATTAGTAAAGTGTTTGTTATTTTAATGCTAGAATAAAGTTGGTTTACTTAAAAAGTTCTGTTCTTAGAAAAACGTTTCTAGAATGTAAAATACAAAAAACAATTTTTTCTTTGAAAATTTATTGAATAGTTTCTAGGCATTGTGTGGTGGAAATGCTGTTGGGAATGAAACTTTTTTTAACGTTCTGTAAATTTAAGGATTTTGTTTTGTCTAACATTATCCGTTAGTTTATGATTTTTACTCTCAACAACTTATAATTTATACTTGAAGTGCCTTTCGAGTGCTTAAAAGCTTAACTAAAACGAAAAGAAATAAACTGAAGCTTTTCATTAACAACACAAATGAAGAGGATATCATAGAAATTATGAATTGTGTTAAGTGAAATTCTAATATAAACTTTTTTATGCTTTCAATTTTAATAAAAATTTACCAAAGTGATTTCCCTCTCTTTCTCTCTTTGTTAATTTCATTCAGATTCATATTTATAGTTTTGAAAATACCAATGCTTGTTTCTATCCAATTAAAATGTTCAGTGCTATTTTCTAAAGAATAAACTTAAAGTGAGCTACTACTGTATACGAGATGCATGGAAAAAAATACTCGACCTTTATTAAAAAGAAATAACCGAATTCAGAGGCAACAATTTTGCACTAATATCTTTCGATGCAGTCTAAGATGGGCTACCACCCACTTTTCATAATGATTCTGTATTGTCGGATGAAGTGCTAGAACCTTTTTCGAAATGTCGCGCCGCTGATCAATTGCTCTAGGTCTAGAGTGAAATCTGGTCCCTTTTGTTATTGTTTCATTGCTTGGTTCATGGCTCATTTCCACTTGATAATAATCAAACTTTGAGTAAAATGTATGCAATAGTCTTGTTCAAATTTTCTTGGCATTTTGTCAAAGACGAAAATCAGACGGTCTCATTTATTCTTCCTCTCTCATCGGTTGTGGTCTGCCGGTTTACAGCATCTGCTGACAAATCAAAATTCCTGCTGATGTATTAGAATCGCCTACATTTGTATACAAACTAACGCATCCCTAGATGCATTATAAATCAAAAAATATAGTTGGATACTTTTTGAATGTAGTATGTATCATTAAAACAACCTCCATTACTTGTTCTAAATTCTTAACAATATGCCCTAACTTTAGTAAGAATAGGATTTCTCAAATAATGCACTCTCAAGCAATAACCACTCTAAAACGTACAATATTTACAATTATTTCATTACAATGGAATATTATGTAAATGTGGAATCACATATGCCTCGAGAAACTCGCAACAGGCTGCGTGCCCACGTTCCCTTAACTCTCTCTAATGTATATAGCGTTTGTCGTCGAAACATAACCATTACCCTTCACATTACCCCCACTTACAATCTACTAGAGGTAGACTCTAACAATATTTACAGTTTTTCTCTCTTAACAAATTATTCTTCAACTATTTAAAATTACTATTTGTCTTTTACAAATGATACAAAAAAAAAATAAAGTTTGAAAAATACATAGAAATGAGAACTTCTTATAATTATAAAATATGACTCTTAAATTGCACGATCATTGTGACGCATTATTCGTAAATAATTTTCATTCTATATATAATTCGTATTAAATATGTGTTTCACTTTGCTCATCAGAAAAATGTTTTGTCATTTCACAATATCAAAGGCAATTTTTATAATATTTCATCTGCAATAAATTCAAATGGCTTGGATCCAAAACAATCGTTCGCCATCGTTTCCGCTTTGTATCGGGGCGACATTGCTTATCTTTCCAAATCTGCGTTTCCTGATTATTAGTTCCATTCAAAGAGGATTGCAAATGATCCAATTGTTTTCCTGTCGACGATCGGATTTGGGGTGTCATATTTACGGAAGCGGCGTCTTTGTGCCCTCGAAGCTCGGAAATAAATTAGTGATCATCAGATCTGATTCATGCTGGTATGGTGCATGTATCAGTGCGTTAAATTAATGTTTCGAATGTTACCAAGTACTTTGTGGATAAATTCTGAAATAATTGTATATTAAGAGTAATGAAGTATATTCTTATCGCAATTATATTTGATATATTTGACTGTTAAACTGCTATAATTTCTGAATAGCAAAGAAGTTTAATTAATTTTTGTCATCATATATCTATGTCAAAATATTTATAATGATCTTTAAAAAATTGCTGTATATTTAATGATATTACATAATACAAAATAATAACAAAAAGAGTCATTTTTCCATTAAAAATGTTAGGTCCCACAATGAATCTACCTTTATTATTTAATCAATATTTCCTAGTTTGCTAAAAATTATATTATTTTAACCCTTATCATATAAAATTATTATATACTATGATTTAATAATAATGTGAGGAACATATTATTGTCCGTACAACACTCCACCTCCAAAACATATTTTTGCTATTATGTGGTTTTATAATTGAGGAAATATCATGCACAAAATTGACTACTTGAACGCAATTTTACTCTAACACGGATGAGAATTAAAAACATCCCCGTACAATGCTTAAATTTTTAAGAGCAACATTTAAAAATTAGGAAAATCTCCCTACAACGCGGAATAAAATAGAAGCTTTCTCAGTAAAAATTTCACTCTAAAAAGTACGAAAAAAAGGTTTGCACTTTGCCTAATAGCTGGAGTTATATTTCTTAATATTTCCTTGTAATGAACATTTAAAAAAAATGTCTAGCCGAACTTGTTTGCTTACAACTACTACAAAGTCTAGAGGGTAGTTGTAATTAACAAATTCTCTCTAACTTTAGAATATCGAATATGGAATAGTATGATGATTTTTCACTTCCGTTTGGAGAACACCAATTTACGTTTAAATTTATCCAACTTCCTACAAATTACTCGAGTTATTGAGAAAAATATTATCGATATAAATTATTAATGGATTAATCTATCGTGAGCAATATAGAAATAATACCTTTAATCTTTAGTGAGTGAAAATTATTTTCAATGGAAAAGGTATAAAATTGTCAACTATAAATTAAAATACAGAGAAGATACAAGTGTGATATCAATACAAGAAAAGAACAATACATTTCTCTAATATTATTCGTAGAAAAATTCATTTTATTAACTCTACCTCATACATACGTTCCCTCACCTCTATTGGCTACTCTTCTTCAATTCATGTAATTTACCTGTAACGCGTTTCACTTGGAAACTGAAAATTTAAATATAATAAGAAAGTAAAAACAACGTTAGTAAAAAGATAACTCGCTAATAGCCCACACTACAACACGAAAAAACTGTTTTAATACGTTCTATATGTGACTGAACATAAAATGAAGCAATATGACACATTAAGTTGTCTATATCAAAAGTGTTTGTAATTTTTAGCAAATCTATGTTTGTAATTGCCTCTTCCGACGTATAATAAAGGCTCATGGTAGCCATAGAACTATAAACGTATTATAACTATCTGAACCAAAAATTAACGATTTTCTATCACATTCAAACATCACTGATAATAGTAAATTCTTAAAACAACACATCTATCATTGCGATCTTGAACTCGGCACAAAATAATTAACACTAACATTTTGCCTCTCAACTTTTCACTCTCTACCTTTTTTAGTTGTGTGGAGCTGTCAGATGTTTCACCCAAAACTGCTTGATCTTAATGTTTCTTTCTCAAGTGTTCCCTGCTTCGAATTCCCCCCTACATTTAATATTCAAAATTTAGAGGGGGACCAAAATATAGTTTGTTTTCAATTACCCCTTATTTATATACCATTTGATATTGAAGCATGCCGTTTATCAGTAGAAAAAAACATGATTCAGAATTTCACATAAGTGGAGATTTCCATACATGAGTGCAAATTAGATTAAAACAGATCATATAAGAAATATATTATTTCTACTAGCTCAATAAAAATATTAAAATAATAAACTGAAACTCTACACTAATTAATATTCTTGAATTGTTGAAAAGGTTTTTAAATAAAACGTGATAAAACTCGCACTTCTCGTTTAACAGAGACCATCCAACAAATTTTTATAATTTTGTACATATCCGAATTGGGATCATTATGAAAATCTAAAATTATTAGTATTCACCAATCTAGTGTGATGTTTGTTTTAAAAAGTGGTATTTGTATCATTTCAATGTTTATAAATTCCTTCCAAAATGAAGTAATATTCATCGTAATTTTTCATTCATATTACTATTTTTATACAAGAACTGAAATAATCTGCAGTCTATTGCAAACGCACTATTTCTAAATTAGATTTCAAACTCCTTAAAGAGAAGCAGTGTCCAAAAATATGTTCTGCTTCATAAACAATACAAATTGTTTTTTCTTGATTTTTAACGTGTAGGAACTAATATGCATCTATGTTTGACCATATCTATGCTATGTAATTGAGCATAGATATGGTCAGTCAGTTGGTTAAAAATTGTGTCACTGCATCATTATTTGCCTAGCACAGAGATAAGTCAGTGCCCTTTTTCTAGTTAAAACAATATAAAATGTTACCTTAAGGTAGAGCATTTAGAGGTACTTGAACTACTTCAATTGATTAAAAACATTTTTACATGACTGCTACATACATATTTTTTACAGTATTAATACACATGAAAGAAAATGGCAATTTAATCACAAACATTTACATATTTCAGAATATCAAGTCATGTGATTAAAAGAGAATAAATTGAGGCATATGGAAATGCTACCATATACAATGCTATATGAATGTGATAATAATTGCGATTATAGATCGTTTCGTTTTCAAAAGTAGCCAGTCAGCCGCTGTTCTCCTTCACAGGAGCGCAGCGTTGTCCAAGGAACACCACTTGGAGGTCGGCTACCTGTTGTTCCTCGAGGGCTGTCCTTCCTTTTCTCACTCCTGATATAGAGCTTCCACGCTCGGCCACTGGTGGGGCCTTAACAGTTCGTTGGTTAATGGAAGTGGGCCAATGCACTCACTTTTTATCAGTCATAATTTGGTTTTTCAAAAAATATTTCCTCCTTAATGTATCCTCTCTGGATTTATAACTATAACGGTAGTTAAAATTTTAATTTTTTTTTGTGATTTGTATTAAAGTTTAACAATTATTTTTAGCGTGTAAATGTCAATATTTTCGGGGAAATATTTTGGTATAAGATTTAATTGAAATGATACGGTTTGAGTTGTCTTAGAGTCAATCATTGCTTAAGAATAATTAAAAAACTTTCCACTTTTTTTTACTTTCAAAAGAATGCAACCTTTCTACTTTGATTTTCCTGGCTTTTTTAATGTATATTTGTTTTCAATTCAGAATTTCAAATTTTAGCAATTGGTTTTTTTATGCATTGCACCACCATTTCATTTTTGATATGAAAATAAATTTATAGTTGATAAGAAATTCAGGACATTAAACAATTTTGAAACATGATTTCTCTTTCGATGCTATTTATGAAAGCTCTTGACAGTTTACAATTTATTTTCTGAAACATTAAAACAACTTTATACGGAGCACTAAAAATCGTTCATTAAAATAACCCTCAAATATTGCTTTGGGTCAAAACGATGTAACATAACAACATTGCCAAACAACGCGAAAATAATCGGTGATATGGCAGTGAGATTAAAATTTATTCAGTTTAAATGTCTTCAAAAGTATACTTCCTGTCCACATGATGTATAACAAAACTATATCAGAACTAGTGGTTTGAAAATAATTGTATATAAAAATAAATTTTAAGTTTTTGAATAATTCGTAATCTTATCTTTATTTTTACAAAATCATCATGAATATGTATTAAAAAGCTTTAACTACATATTAAATTAACGAAAATGAGCGTATTTGAAATATAAATTACGCACAAGTAGACTAAATTTTTATTATTCCGACAAACCAAAATGTAAATGTTTTTAAATATATGTAATAATTCTGACATATATCTATTAAAATGTATTATTGAATCAAATTTTAAATCTTCTTCAGCAATTATTCTGAATGTTTTTGTAACCAATATTATCTTCATGATTTTCTTCAACAGGTATGTAAAAGCTGTAATTGCAGAATCATTTTAAGTAAATTTAGAAAAGACTACTCTTTAATATATTTAAATTGCTCAATTTCAAATTAGAGCAACTACATTTGAGAAACGAATTTTAGAATTTAAGAAAATAACTATTCACTTATTGTATAGTATGATTGCTAAATGTATCCGTGAAACTATCTCTTAATTTTGAAAAATATGACAATGTTTTGAACATGCGTACTTGGCGATAAGGGAAAAAAGTCCCCAAATGAGATTTTTCATGCTGTGTTATTTACTGTACATTATTTTAGCATATCAAACGAGAGTTTTCACATCTTCGAAAAGGAAATATTTGTAGCTCAAAATACCTAGCAAAACTGTTTATGACGAAATAAGGAAGCACTCTGAAAATTTTATTTACCTAATCACTCCCCGGGGAAAAAAATCTAGAAACTCTGTTATGTGCATCTGAAAATATTTTTGGCTAGTAGAAATGGTTGTTTTTATTAAAATGTAATTTGTAAATGGTTAAATGTTTTTATTAAATGTTTATTTGTATTAATTATAAAAATTAATAAGTTACACTCTAGGAAGAACTGGAGGATGTGCCATTAGAATAATCCTATTGGAAGCCAGGTTCACCTGAGGAAGACTTACTTTGGGTTTGGTACGAATCTTCCGCCTGAAAAACTCGGAGCAAGTCGGTAGTACCTTTTTCAAGTACCTTTTTCGGTGCTGAAGATGCCGGCATAACCTGTAAAGAAAAGTTTTCTTTAACATCTACTAGTAAACTAACCTTTCTATTCGCTTGATTGGTCCTTTTCACCTGTAAGGGAACGTTAGTATTAATAGATGTACTTACCTCGTTCGGTGCTGTTGGAGGCGTTGTACGCTGAGAAGTAAAAGTAGTCTTAGTACCAACAGTTTCACTTACTTTTGATTTCTTTGGATATCTTACCTTGGATATTTCCTCCCAGTCCATGGGCTCATAGTCTTGACTGCTCTCCCACTCCATCTCCTGTACGTAGACCTCGGTGCATTCCAATTACATGGGTAAGCTATCTGAAATGAAAGTCTCTGCAAAAGTTAAAAAAGTATCCATCATCTAAAGTCAAAGAGTAAAGAAAATCAACGAGATACAAGTCGAAGTGCTTCAGAAAGCTATAATATAAAATTAGAACGAGAGGAAGCGAGAAATGAATTGAAACGGTATGACTTCTAATCCAGAAAAGCAAATTCTTTAGCTCTTTTGGCAATTTTTCAGAATCAATTGACCCTGGTTCACTTCGCAAAATCTTAAACCAAACTGGAGATTCTGACTTCAATGATCGCTTTCTGTCACCTTTAACCAATCAGATTGAAGTAATTTAAGGGGACTTAGTACCTTTCAAAATCAAAAGTAGAACATTTTGACAAACTCTCTCTCTTTTTTCGATTCTTCATAAATCAACAATTGTTGCTCATTTCAATATAAAACTTTGCTAGTTTGTGTAATATAGTGTATAGTTTAAAATATTGGGTCAAGTTTTGCCACTAAATTAATATATTTTCTTATACAACATGAAATATGCGTATAAAAATTTAAAAAATAAATTAGCTTATCTTACGTTACCTACAAGATAACATTTGAAAGATGTACAGTAGAACCATAAATCGTATACCAAATTAAAGCTAAATAATGATCTCATTCTGTAAACCTCAAATTTTAAATTTATCTTACAATAAGGAAATTGAAAAATTAAAAAAATTATCAAGTTTGTATTTAGTAACTTTTTATTCATGTATCATGTTATAAAATAAAATCTAATCATCCTATTAACAAAATTGAGGTTCACAGAATAAAGATCTACAAGTACAACACTCATGTAAAATTTTAAAGCTCTACATGCAAAACATTTTTTTAATTCTGTGGGAAAATAACGAAGTGAGAAAAAGAGGTTTGTTTACATTGCATTACATAGAACAAGCTACTTTAGACATTTTCATTTTTTGTTGCACAGGGCGTAATAATTGTCGGATTTTGACGGGGTTTGCTTTAAAATGCTCCAAACATTCAACACTAATTTTTGAAAACAAATTTGAAAAATCGAATTTTTAAAGGTACTAAGTTAAAGTGGAAGTTGAAGTGTTTAAAAACTGAGAGAGTTGAGTTGTTTCTAATGAAAATCACCTTTTAATTTTTATAGTGGTATAAATTTAAAATGAAAACGATAATTTGCAGTTACGAATTCATATTACTCAGTCATATTTTAAATGGGAAGAATGTCAGATTTCTCGAAAGGATTGTGCTGTTTGTACGAGAGATTGGAGGCTGACGCTACTTAAATGTGTCTTTATTTTAATCTTTCTTTACTTATCTTATGCAGACGGTCATAAGAAAGGATGACGATTAAATGTTGCCTTCGTTACTTTGTACTTTGCTTTGATTGCTACCTCTTTTATTTTTGTTGGTTTCCTTAGATAACGGAATCTGGAAGCATGTTCAAATAAACAAGATAATTACATGAAATCATCTTATATGTAATGTGTGATTTATAGAAGAGACAATAGTTTTTGGTACTTTTCCATTTCGCCGGCGCAAGCGATAAAGTCGCCAAAAATGATATAACAGACACCAAGCGGAATATGTGTATTCTGTGTTGTCGCCTGTAAAATCTCCTTGGTGAGAATGCGCCTGCGAAATGGAAAAGTATCTAGTTTTTATATATTGCTCCATATCCCATAAATAAATTCCTTTGAAACTTTTAAGAAAAATTATGCATACAATTAAAGACAGTATTCTCCCGTATCGGCATCATATTGTCTCTTTTGGTGTGATTAGACTTTTCATGCTAATTTTCGTGTAAATTGATTTATACGTAAATGCCCCACAATATTAATATGCAAAAAAGCAGGCATCGAGGTTTTGGGCAGTCATTTTAAATATTATGATAATAATGGAATAACATCAAAACTTGAAATGGTTTGCAATAGATGATTGATTATATTTTATTATAGCTCATATCCTTCCGGCGAAACTCCAGACGGTGGCAAATGACGATAAAAGAGGAATTGTATTTAAGTAAGGTCTAATAAGGTTCCAATATTTCATTTGTCAATGCGGAGGATCTACATTGCGTTCTGGCGCCACTTTGTTTCCCGTCCCCATAAAGTGAGAAAATATAGAAATTCACCGGGATAGAAATATTTTTTGATTCGTTGCTAGAGAAATTATCAAAACCTTTCATTAAAAAGGGTTTTTTTTATCTTCTTCGTAATTTCTCCTTCGGTCTTAATTTCATTTTGTTCATAATTAGGAATAGCATTTTGTAGGACTAACATACTAGTAATATTAAACACTAAGGTAATGCTAACTTACTTGTAATACTAAACCCTAAGTAATGATATTTTCTTACTAGTAATATTAAACACTAAATTATTGAAAACACATAAAGTACTGGTTGCTGTCCTACCTTACATGAAGACCTTTCATTAAAGAAGTATGAATCTCAAGAGAGAATTGCACGAGTTCTTAGCTCTATATGAAGAAAAGTGTGAAGATGTAGCAGGTTAATTGAAGGAATATAAAATAGCATTTTTTTCCTTTTTTTGTGGAAAGTAGAGCAGTCTTTACATATAACTCAAAAAAAGAAAACTACTTTAAGAAATGTATTTTCCCTAATTTAATAAAGGTAATTGCATGTTTTTTTAATTATGGAAGCCAAAATCCTTTTTTTTTACTAACACGTTGTCTCGTATAACACGGGTTTACACAAAGCACGTATTTTTAGAATTGTAACAACCGTGTTACATGTGGATCCCATGTACTATATACTTCTTTGACTAAATTACCTTAAAATTCAATCGCTTTTTCGAAAAAAGGAAATAGCGTAACTCAGTTATCAAAGTCCCTAACGTCATGACTGTGATGACTGCCTGCCATCAATTTAGGGTTTGAGCTCTCGTAAAACGAAAGAAATTCAAAATGACAAGATGATGTTTGCTGCAGTTAAATTAAATTGGATTTCAAAGTCTTCTTATGGTAAATTGTATAAATTAAGCACGCCCGCAAGTTGCACTTTCATCGAGTGTCTAGGCCGTGAGACCAGCCTTCAAGCTCGTGTCATGATTCTTGTAGTGAAGACTTGACTATTGATGGCTTTTACACTTTCTGTTGGGCATTATTGGGTAGATTAGCTGCTATTGGTTGAAGGGTAAAATGAAGAGTTCCTATTGGCTGTTGCTGTTTATACTGTTGATTTTTGGTGACGTAGGGTCTTTGCTTGTCTGAGGCGGTAGGATATGAAAGTCCTTTTTCTCATTGGATGCAAAAGGGCGGAGGGGAGGTGTCCTATTGGCTGCCCGTGTTGGCTGTGAATACTAAGGAGGATAGTGGGTGTGGACTATCGGTAAAGGCTATGCGGCAGTGGAGAAAAAAGTTTTTTAAGGATAGTTAAGATCTGATTTAATTGTAATTTAGTTGAGTGACTTTTTTGATGTTTAATAGAACTAGGGTTGTTGTTGTGAATCTAAAAGTTGTCTTCTGGGTCTTTTGGTACTTGGTAGAGGGATATTTTCTTCTAAATTTATCATATTTTCATTTTCAGTAGAATGGAGGATGTTGAAAAAGTTTATGGATAGTTTTTTTAATGTATTCTTTGAAGGTGGAGATTCTTAAGGCTTTTCTAATATCATCATTTCTACTGTACCAATTTGCTTTTGTGATTAATCTTAGTGGGGAATTTCGGGATCGTTCTAGTATATCAATATTAGATTTGGCCGCATAACACCAAACCGGGCATCCATATGACATGATGGGACGTAGAATGGAGGTATACAGAAGCAGCTTATTTTCTAATGTCATATTAAGGGGTAAATTGCACATTTCCTTTTTCGGAGCTTCTCACTCGAGAGTATAATATGTTTATACCAGGTTAGGGATTTATCTAGAGTTACACTTAAATATTTAGCAGTGTTAGACCACGGGATTTTTGTTTGGTAGAAAGTGGGAGGGGGAACATTTTTTTTTCTTGTAAAAAGTATTGCTGCAGTTTTGTCCACATTTATTTTAATTTTCCAATCATAAATATTTTTCTAGTAGCGCAAGATGCTTGTTGAGTGCGAAGGTGACAGATTTTGGATTTCCGTAGGAAGCAAGCACAGCTGTGTCATCAGCATACATGTTAAGTGTTGTTAATGTGTATGTGGGAGTGTTATTAAGAAATAAATTAAATAAATAGGGCCCGATTAACGAGCCTTGGACCACCCCATTTCTAATTTTTCTAGGGTAGAGAGTGTGTTATTTACTTTAATGTGGAATTCTCTGCAGTGCTGTAATGTAAGAGTGGATTAGGAGTATAAATGTGTGTGGAAATAAGTATTTAATGAGTTTGTAGGTGAGTCCTTCTAGCCAAACTCTGTCAAATGCTTTCTGTTTATCTAGAAAGACTGCACCTGTTGTTTTGTGTCGTTGAAAACCTGATGAAACTGTTTCAGTTAGTCGAAGTAGTGGGTGTACTGTTGAGAGTTTTCTGGTTAAACCATATTGGTTGGGGGTTATTATATTATTTTGTGTGATGTGTTCTTTTATTTTTGAAGTATTATAATTTCTGTTAGTTTATTGAGCGAAGAGAGTAAGGAGAGGGGTCTATAGCTATCAGATAGATGGGGATTTTTCCCAGGTTCGAGAACAAAAAAAATGATTGCAGTTTTCTTGCATTTAGGGAAGTACTGCATTTTTAGAATTTTGTTGATTAAAAAGTGATGAGTATGATAATTTTTAATGGGAAGTTTTTTAAGATCTTGTTGGTAATTCCATCCTTACCAGGAGTTTTTTTAATGTAGTTAATTATTTCGCTGGGCCAAACTGGTTCTATGGAGTATGACGCTGGTGCGGAAGTGAAGAAGTGCTGTAATGTATTGTGTACTACTGTGTCAATGTTAGTGTTTGAGTTTGCTGGTCTGGGGTTTCTTGGAAATTTGGTATTAGTGTGTTTGCCTGTAGTTCTGCTTTTTGTGTGTCTGTGTTAGCTGTGCTGCTGTTATTTTTTAGAGTAGGGATATTATCTCTCTTTTTTTTGTAAAATTTAGTGTGATTCAAATTGAGTCATCTTGCGTATTTAAGGATTTTAATTTTTGATTCAAGCTGTCGTTAATGAATTTTTGATTTTCTTTTTTGATTTTATTTTGTATCCTGTTCATTTCAGTTTTAATTTCTGGGTCAAGATTTTTCTGATATTGTTTTCTAAGATAATTTTTGTTTTTAATGAGTGTCTAAATATCTTGGGGGTGTATATCTAGTATTTTTATTGATGATAGGTGATGAGGCATTATCATATGCTTTGTTGATTTCCTCTGCGAGATCCATAATTTTGTTTTGTAGTGTTAATTTTTTCAAAATTTTGAATTTTAATATTATTATTAATTTCTTGTCTAAACTTTGACCAGCATGTAGTCCTTGCACGTGTGTTAATTTCGAATTTTGTTTTGAAGTTAAATTCTAGAAAGACTGGATTGTGGTTGGAGGATAGTTCTGGCATAGAAACGGTTGTATGTTTATAATTATATAAAGTCATTAATTAATGCAATACATAATGTATTCGCTGAGTTGTTTCCAAATCTAGTGCGTGTTGGTGGGAAAGCTATTTGAATATCATTTTTGTCTGTAAAATTTTTTAATTGTATTCCTCTAGTTGAATTTACTGAGCAATTCCAGTCGCTGTGTTTAGCGTTAAAATCTCCAAAAATAACACAGCTTTTGTTTGTTTTCATGATAATTTCCAGGTCTTTCGTGAATAGGATTTGATCTGATAATGGAGGGACATAAATTGAGGCCATGAACAAAGGTTTGTGATTAGGTGGTTCAAAAATAACTATGGTTGCTTCAATGTGTTGGAGTGGTGGGATAATCAGTCTGTGATGTGTTGGGGTATTTTTAACTAAGATCATGGTTCCCCCGGAAGCGTATAAATTAAGCGAAGGGCACATCTGTTTAAATTTTGTTTTCATCATTTGACCATGGCTCGAATTCCAAATGCGTAGCCAATAATCCATGCGTTGTTGTTAGTGTGACGAAAATTCGAATTGAGCTAAATATAAATAAATAAATTTGTTTAAAAATCTAAATAAAAATAATGATAAATGCATCATTTCAATTTCTTATAGTGAATAATTTTTTTTGTTTTTGTAAAATATTTTTTTTGTAAGGTTCAATATCTTTTTGCTTTTTAATGTGCTTTTCACCATTATAATTCTATGTTTGTCACTATTTGCTTCATACAATTAAACGAATAAACAATTTTTGCCTGAAGGTATGTTACATAATATTAATGTAGTGATTGGAAACCAAAGTTGTGATTTTGACATTTAGTTTCAAAATATTTACTCCATAGTGTACCCTTGTTAGGCAGCAAAATCTTTGGATTGTAATCCAAAAAATAAATAAGAAAACTTAAAAAAAGCAATTTTATTAATGCATAAAAATAAGAAAGATAATTATAAGATATTAATGATTAAAAAGGATTTTGATAAGCTTCAAATATTAATAGTAATATTAGAAGCGGTATTATTTAAATACAGCAATAAAAAATGAGTAATACAAAATTTGTCAAAATAAATTACCTTTTATATTGTTTCTGAAACAAAATGCTTGTTACATATCTATATTTATCTTTAAAACATCATGGAGTAGAGATCATTGAATACTTACAGAGATAATCTTAATCAAATTACGAGCAATTTAAATATTTTCATTTTCACGGATTCAATTATTCAGATTAAATTAACGCGCTCTATATAATCATCTAATGAATGGTCTCGTTTTTTGAAAATCTGATATACTGAACACGTGTAAATTGTAGTGTACTCAAAAATGATCATCGAGCGCGTCCTACATAATTACCGACGAGAATTTTTTAAATTTTATAAATACTAAAATAAATCATAATTTAAGGCTAATAATTCAAAAATTTAAAAGTTATAGTTTTTGTTTAAAAGTCAATAACAATAATTTCAAATTATATCTAATTGAAAAATGATTTCATAACATTGAAATGAAAATTTTAAATTGTTTCGAATATAAAGTAATCCATGTTTCCGATTAAATGAAATATATTTTATTAACATGAATGCAATTCTTTCAACAGATATAGTAATTATATTTCAACTAACGTAAAAAGAAATATGAAAGAAGTTAACATACCTTGAATCATGTTACTAAATTTTTGAAAATCCTATTCTCTCTGCAAAAATTAAGGAAATGAAATATTTTGTTGGATTAACAATTTTTATTATGGTATGGTAACAATTTTAATGAATTTAGCCCTCTGTATGAGGAAGCACAAGTTACATAATGAGGTAACTTTAAATGGACCTACAAGTAAATACATCGGTTCATCATCTGTTGTTGCACTACAGTATCAATAGCAGTTACACCTGATACTTTATAGAGCATCTTTCGAATAAATACGCATAATAAAATAAATACGCATATACTATTGAATAAAAATAACTGTATTATCTGATAGTATCCCAAAAGCTAATACGAAATAAAGTTGTTATAAAAAACAAGAACAAAAAAACCTATGAAAAATAAATATAAATAAACAAATGATCTAATCAAACTATATCGAGTTATACACATACTTCTCTAGCGGAAAAATCCATTATAAATCTCTGAAAAATAGTTAAAACTGCAAAACATGTGATAGAAAATAAATTCTGATAATCAGAATCTAACAAAAAATCAGTTACATTGCGTTTAAAAGGATTTTGCGCTTGGAGCATATTTATTTTTAGATGATTTCAAACAGGGTAGTTTAAAATATTCCTAACGTTCAAAATTATTTTTTAATAATATATTTCAAAAATTGTTTGAAGTTCCATAGGTAGTATTTCATACTAAACAACACATTATGAAAAGCTTTATGCAGTTTAACAGAGGACTTTTCATAAATATGTTTAAACGTAGTGCATTTGAATAACAAACCACAATTAAAATGCTTTAGTTTCTTAAGAAATAAGATTCGTATTTAATTCTTCAAATGAACATGTTTAGTTTCACACTCAAAGAGCTTTTGTATTTTAATAAAGCTAAAATCTTAGTAAATAACAGCCGGTATTAAGTCTTTCACACGAATAAGGTATTTGTTTAGAAGCATAGGTATTTTTCTACTACACACTTTGCTAACATCTAAATCTGAACATACGTCAGTGATTAAATATTTTCATGAACGAAGCTGAAGAATTTTAACCTTAGAATTCCTTAAAGAAGAATTTCAATCTTCTTCCGAGGAGTATCTCAATTACTCTAAAGAATCCCTTGAAAATGAAGAATTTTTATAGATGAGTATTGTGATACCAGTGAATAAAACTATTCTAAGTAGAGACAATGTAATGCGAAGTCATTTCAAAAAGTTACTGTGGAAAAATACAAATTCTTGCATTGTATAATATCGTTGCATTTAGAAGCAACACGAGCATTATAAGCGTAGGACCTCGTAATTTTTACCCTCTTTCAAGTGACGAATACTACACATGAGTTGGTATGTCGTTCTTCATATCCCGCCAACGCCAGGACATGGAGCCTCGACAGATTTAAAGTGCATGAGTCCCACTAGAAGATGAATATTCAAGGGAACCTAAAGTTAGGAAGGAGAAGTGGTATATAAGGAATTGGAATTGAGAATGTGATAACTCATTATAGTATTATTCAATGACCATTTTTCCATTTTCTAAAAACCCTTTCGCTTCCCAAAAAATTGTTTCCTTAACGTTTTTGGCAGAGGAGATAGTTTTTGCCTTCTTTGGAACAAATTCACGGGAAAGTTCACTGTTTTGATTGTTGCTTGATTTCCCGTGTACAATGATGAATCCAAATTATATCGGTCACAACTCGACGCGGTAGCAATAAAAATATTGAAAACTAACTTGTAAAACAGTGCCAAATTTGTTGATAATACTATTTAATAATTGGCAGCGCCCAATAGTAACATAACATTATTTTAGTAAAGCCAACTGTTGTTAAGAAATATTCTTTTTATACCACCCAAATAAATTTGAGTCAAATTCTATAGATAAATCAAATAAATTAATTACCCTGCTTTCTATTTACAAAGGCTTTAAATTCAGTTGGAATGTGAGTTAAAATATATATTTATACTTCAAAGTAATTATCTTTAAAATAATTAGGAAGTATGCATACTCATACTTAGTCCTGTGTAAAAAGATATGAATTTCGGCTGTTAACCGAGAGGTGGGTGGTTCGTGCCCGCCCGGAGGCGCCAAGTATAGTCGTGTGTAAAAAGATATGAAACTTTTCAACAAACTATTAATTTATTTAAACGACTGCCAGTAGCTAAACTGTGCGGCGAGCTCGTTTACTAACACTGCCAGCAACTAATCTGTGCGGCGAACAAGCGAATTGATACTACCACTAATGGCGTCTCCCGCCAAATCCAGTTCGTTCCAAAACAACAAGGCAACAGATAAAAACTGGATTGATGGTGTGGAAATAGCATAAGAGTTATTTTACATACATATAAAAAAGACATATCATAAATGTATTAATGAAATAAAAGATATTGAATACAAATAGATCCAAACAATACTTATTAGAGATTATTGAATAAAATTCTTATAAACATTTGAAGCTGGCAAAATTCTTATAAATATTTGAATTTGTAAAATGTACATTAACTGATGTAAGGCTTAGTGTTATCCTGTTTGACCCTTTTGAAAAAAGATTTTAATTTGTATCATTGATTTAACTTTCTCTAATGATCTCGCTTTCATTCCCCGATGTCGTCTGTGTAAATATGCAAAGAACGGAATTGAAGTTCACTTTTTTCTAATTAAGTATACTCGTATAACAATGTTCTTAAATACAGGTTGTGTCACCCTGGCATCGCTACTAAGGATTTGGTTCATTTAAGTTCATTAAGTAATCAGCCAGTTAATAAATCCAGCCCTAATATAATTAAATTATACTCATTCTTGTCTTAGAAAATTAAAAATAAATGTTTGTGCTACGAATAAGGAGAGGATATTTTCTCTCGTCATCAACCATTAAATTATCAGAAAATTCTACTCACTTCAAAAGTGTATTCCTTTTAAGAACTGGATTCAGAACCGATATGAGCAATTCGAAGACCTTTTAATCTTCTGATACTAATATTGCGTACACAAAATTTCCCTTAACTTCAATCTATTGCTACATATAAACACTCCAGATCTATCTGATTTTCTAACCTTTCATTTTCCTATCCATTACACTTCAATGTTAATTTACAGAAGTCATGGTTATTCCCTTATTACTTAAATCAAATAACCCAAGAATCCCAAATATAAGTTGAAGGGTAATAAGCATCAGAACCCGTTACACGGTGATAAATTACAATTGGGAGAGGGAACTACGAAGAGCTCTCAGTCGGCTCAAAAGCGCAACTTAAACAAGGGCGATTGGGAAAGCGGTATTTCTTCAAAATTTAATTTCAAATAAAAATAGTATTAGGGGAAGAATAGAACAGCACAGAACGTTTTAATGAGCATTTACTTGATATTATGTCAATTGATTGATTGTTAATTAATTTTGCACTTAGAGCAAAATGAGGGTTATTGGCGACGCATCTCACAATTTCGAGTATCAATCAATTGACGAGAATAGCACATGAATTGGCATGCCGACGGGAGGAATTAGAGCTTCGGTAGATTTAATATGAATCAGCCTTATTACACGGGTGGTCTTTAGTGTCCATCAAGTTGAACCCTCGTCTCGACAGAAACAACACCAGCCATGGTTTCACGACTATGACCATTAAGCTACCACAACCACTGATTTTATGCCAAAGCGCAAGAAAAGAGAAATTTAAGCTAAATAATGCTTAGTGAAATATAGATGTTTTGTTACTTTTCTATTTTATC